>DWNE01000523.1:0-28195 GCA_018249875.1 Cecropterus toxeus | reverse complement strand
CTGAAATGGACCTTGGTGCTGCTGTATATGCTATATGTTTCACAATAAATACATATAGAAACTAGACTATTCTGTTCATTTTTATAACTTTTATAAATATTTTTACATTTGATAAAAAAAAAACCGGTATTTTATTCCTGTCAACATAATACTCAAAACCTATTACATCGTATAGTTGATATACTATACTGTAGTACAATGCCCAGTGTCACCTATAGGTGACACCCCTGTAAAACCGGAGGGGGGGACTTTTTAGCTTTATTTTCTTTTTATATCCTTACAATAAAGAATTATTAACTAGATAAGTAAAGTAAAAATATAAAAACACCATTAGTTTGGACATGGGAATTGGAGAGTTAATATCACCACTCCATACTGCTGAATCTATCTTTAAAATCTAAGAAGTTTTTCTGACACTACCCCCTCTATACTCTGCTGAACTGTCTATCTTCAAAATCTTGGATGCATTTTCTGATTTTTTCCTCAAGTTCCCTCTATGCGGGTTTTAATAAGTGCCACTCGTGTTGAGTGTTTGGAAAGGCACGGAGATGGATAGATGAGAAGCATCAGTTAATCGGATTAGTTTTATGTGCCATGCATATTATGGCTGCATCGTACTGCGTTTTACATGTAATGCCAATGTCTTAATGCCAATTAGAGGTAGTGATGTACAGAATAAGATGCGATGGTACTTTTTACGGTTTTTTCTACGATGATACTCTTTTCATGCGACTAGGTAATTTAATTATGAATTTAGATTTCTGTACTTGGCTCATCTTTTATGTGCATTGCACCCACGGAAAAGAAAAATCTTAGTGTAGAACTATCAATGTAGAACGAACCATTTATGGTGTAATATATACTAATATTATAAAGCTGGGGAGTTTGTTCGTTTTGTTGAATGCGTTAATTCCATAAACTACTGGTTCGAATTGAAAAAAAAAGTGTGTTGTGTAGTCTATTTACTAAGTAAGGCTATAGGATATATAATATCACGTTATGTTTGTTTGTTTTTTATGTAGTAGCGGGTGAAACTGCGTGATACTGCTTGTTTCAGAATTTAATAATGAGCAAGTTGTTGTACACGAATTCTTTGATCAAAATTTTGCAGCAATAAATATGACCGTTCCATACTTATTATTGTTTTTGTTTTTCCATTAACAGGAAATTATTCAGAAATTTTATTATTATGCAACTCCATTGCTTTACGTCCTTTGTGAATGGATTCGCATCTATTTATAGGAATTTTTGTACAGAATCCTTTGTACAGTAAATGAAATTAATTTCGTTAAACGAATATCTATTAAATACCTTTGTACGAATTTAATCACAAAACATACTACTCTAAAGGTATTTATAACATATTCTTTTAATATGTTACGGGTACTCACGATATGCGGTTTTTAAATTTCCTTTTTTTTCCAGTTTCGCATTGTAATATAGCAATTCCGTGATAATATTAGTCTAAAATATATCGTATCATTCATTTTACTTGGTAAACCAATTTATTCCATACATATTTGTTAAATTATTAAAACATCATTAGTTTCTGTATTACATCAAAAACCACTGTGATCTCTAAAACACATGCCAAATGCGGTTATATTGAATACCCATTAGGATAGGTATATACTAATGGGGGTCTTAAAGGCCATGAAATGAAATATCTTTATTTTGTATAGGCCTACGGGGGCACTTACAAATTGTCAATCTTGGGAATAGGTCCAGCAGCGACCTTTAAGGCTGATGGATGATTGGATTTTAAAATGCTAGAATCCTTTGGATCTATTGCGGCGGCACTTATTTCTATCTTATGTGAGTGGAGTAAACCAATTAAGTTACTTAATTCATGTGGTGTTTCCTCTGAGCTGCCAATATATGAAAGAAAAAACGCAAGGGTAAATAAATAGTTCCTTGTAATTACAGTGACAAACACAAGGCAGCGTCCAAGATGTGGATTTTATTAAAAGCTTTTATTTATCTTGCGTCATTTGTTCTTGTATATGTTAGGGGGAAATCTTTTTAGCCGTCATTATATATCCAATATGAAGGACCGTCCAAAAAATAAAATATACATCACGAAAAGATAACCTCTTCCCTTTGGGAAGTCGGTTAAAAATAACAGAAATCTTTTTGAAAATCTTTGACATAATTTTATCCACACTCCTATAGATGATAGGGAACAACTTCGGTATTTAGTTTTAAATTTAAATAAAAAACATTTTTTATAAACTTTTACAAAAAAAAATCATTTTAATACTAGTAATATTTCGACCCAATTACATGGGCCGTGGTCACGACGAAGCACTTGGAATTGTTAGGATAATCGTAAAATTATAAACCTATATCTCATCGTTATCGCCAACCCATTATTGTCCCACTACTGGTTACGGGTCTTCTCTCAGAATGAGAGTGTTTTAAGCCATAGTCTACCGCGCTGGCCAAGTGCGAATTGGCAGACGTGACACACCGCTGAGAACTCTTTTTTTTTTGAGAACTCTCAGGTGTGTTGGTTTCCTCAAGATATTTTACCCAACTGCGTCACAAAGAGGGTAATGTTTTTCGAGCGTATGTACGTATGTACATACATACATACGCTCGAATATTCATTGGCGAGCGGTGCTGCAACAATTACACTTTGATGATGTACATATATATAATGTTAAAAAACTTAGATAGCGAGATTCAGAATTATAGGTATATATGGCGCCATCTCTTAAAGAGTAGCGAAAAACCGCCTTAATTGTAAATACAAAATTTCGTAAAATCATACGAATGAACAGGCACATGCCCGTCACTGTTCAATCCTATAATAATTTAAATGACTGATGAATATCTGAATTATAATAATTTAAATGACTTTTGATTTCTATTATCTGCCTCGCTTCGATATCTCGATCTCTTCGTTGAAGCGAATTCTATATTTATTTTTATTACTACGGCAATAAATCCGATAAGTATTTTTATTTTCGTTGCAAACGGTTATATCCGGATACGGATTTGATTGTAAGCCGGATATAATCCGCTCTGATTGAGGGATCACCGGGTTTTAGTGCGGATCAGGCGGATATACGATAACGATTTTTTTAATAATATTCTCAATGTACGCTTCTTCACCACTCGCTCCAAGTATTATGAAGATATAGAATTGAATTTAATTATCTTCATTTTATAACTGCCTTTAAAGAACGTCAGTTTAATTTATCAACTTCCATCTTTTTATTTCATATTGTCTTGAGTATATGGTAAGGAGAGATCTCACGCCAGGCTAGGTGATGCATCCAAGATCATTGAAGAGCGGGGCTGCAACAATTACAATTTGATGATGTACATATATATAATGTTAAAGAAACTTCGATAGCGCGATTCAGAATTATACATATGGCGCCATCTCTTGATGAGTAGCGAAAACCCGCTTCAATAGTAAATACAAAACTTCGTAGAATCATACGAGTAAATATGTTTGTCCATTTCTTCCAGGTATATTTACTCAAATCCCAAGGTACCTTTCACATATTACAAATCTTTTCTCTTTTATGGACATGTAATAATTTTACCGTATGTTTACATTTTGACTCATCGACAGCATAATATATAAATATTCATATATCATATATCATTACATCTTTAATACCTACTTTTAATAGCCAACAGCATAGATAGTACCATGAAAGTGTCTCTCTCCACATTTCAGACGTGAATATACTGACATTTCACTCTGTTAAAACGCTAAATGGTTGTGGTGCTGGTTCGCCCTCAGTCAAATCACAAAAGGTTTATGTCCCCTTTGTAAAATGGTACGGTATAATCCCATCCCTAAACATATTCATAAATTCAAAGGGAGATAGTAAAGTTTTGCCCAGTTTCCATTGTCGAAGGTTTTTATATTGTAGTTAATCGTATTTATAGCTGAAATTTGGAATTCTTAAAAAAATATTTTTTCATGTACCTATATACAATTTCTTTGCAAGAATAATCACACAATTCAAAATTATATTTTTATTCAAAAAGGTATTAATATGATGTATCTAAAACACATTCAGATTATCATTTATAAATGAACTTATATTTGTTAATATTCATTAAAAGCACAAAAACCAAACAGCATTAGTTTATGTTCACTTGGCGCTCCTGTATTTAATATTTAACACAAGGAGCGATATATATTTAGTTTATACATAACTATTATTTACATTTATAATATGAAACAAATCTGAAACATCCATTTCCATACTAGGTTGTACGCAAATAAATGTACAATCTTATAATCTTTATTGTATTCTACTGAACCCTCTAGGAAACAGGGCTGAATTTTCCTCATTTTTCCCATACCACCACGTCTCCGTGTCGCTGTAGCTTATTAAGTTTAACTGTCTGTTTATGAAGATATAAATTTAGTTTTATTGTCCTCTGAGAGTGAACCGGGGTTTCCGTCCACCGCACGTTTTATTACGGACACAAAAAAATATTTAATGGTATTAGTTTGTGGTCCTGTCGAAATATCGGGCGTTCGAACTATTTTTCCGTTTATTTTGTCCTTTCTTGTTTGTTCTCTACCTAATTTATACATTTATCGCCGTGTGATAAATTAATGGATTAGATACATTGTTGAAATTGTTGTTGTAAGTAATTTTATGTAGTTGTGTAAGTGGTTCAAAGGAGAACTAAAGAGGAGGAGAGGCTAAAGATACACTATATTTTTTAAATATTTTCTAAGATACTCAATAAGTTTTTAAAATCGTGTGTTGACCATTTTACTTAAATTGAATACTATCTGTCTTTTTATATTATCTTGTCTTGTCTTGTCTCTTATACTGTTGTATACAGTTAAAGTCATAATTATGTTTATGGTAAATAAATAATTTTAGCAATTAAAACAAATTACATACATATAAAGAAACATATACTTTCTTAAGGAAAAGCACAACAAAATGAGTTTTAGGTTTTTCAAAGTAAATATTAACTTATATGATCAATCACGGAGCCTTATTTTGTTTATTGTTATATTCTTGTTAAATAATTCAAAACGTACTATATCGTGGCACAAAACGAAATAAGCCCTCTTTGTAGTTTTTATGTCATACTCAAGACAGTCTGCAATTCAAAGGGCTCATAAAAATGTTTACGTGTACAAGAAACGGCATTCCTCGATTTTGTCTCGCTAAACTAATGTTTGAAGATTTGCGCTGTCTGCAGAAGGTGGTAGAACCCTTAGTGCAATTTGTGCTCTCCTATTTATGCTCTATAGCATGTTGAGTGTTGCTGCTTTCTGTTTTATAGGGTTTAAGGAGAGATACATAAATATTTAACCGGGGTGATTAAATTTAGTAGTAGAGTAGGAGTTTCTGCCCCTGGATAGTGGATCATAGGTACGATTCCAATCGTATTTGAGTTTAATTAAAGATTTACATGGATGGTAGTGCCCACATACCATCAGATTGACCGCATGTTAATTTAGAACTTATATGTTAAAAAAATTGCCGTCAAGGGACGCCTGGCAGATGTGAAACATCGTGTTCGTGCAATTAATTAATATGCATAAAGGCAAGATTGCGACGGGAACTAAATATATAGCATAATAAAAATAACGCCATCTACGAATAGTACCCTGAACTAAGTCGAACTAACACCGCAGTCCGCTTAGTATACCTACTAGCTTATCTTTCCTACCTAAAAAAATGTTTGTCTGTAAACCGTTTCCGGACGATAGTTTTACGTGAAAACGCTGTAAAGAACATTGATAATAATTGCATACTTTTGTATAAGGCGAATAAAGAGTAATTGTAAGTTATAAAGATAAAGAGTAATTGTTTTTTCTATAAATTAACAATTACTTACACTCATTCATTCGAATGTTTTTTCTGCGCTATCGCTTTCATTTCAATGTGAGCCTTTGTCGTGCGTGCAGCCAGTGTTTATCGATATATAAGACGTTATCACGTCAAAAGCGTTATACTATTACCGTGGTTATAGTGCCTAGAAATCAAATGTCTCGAACTCGTCAAAAATTGTCATGAGTTATCACCGCTGTATCTGTATTGCTTCATTTGAGCTCAATGTGTCTCCCACGTACCCAATGAATACATAAAAACCGTTTGCAACACCGAGAAATATTGTACCACAATCTACTAAAGAAAAGAAGCTGTACTATCTTACGCTTAAGGTTTGCGTTGGGGAAGCGAAAATATAGAAGGACGGTGTTCATGTGTGGCCCCAAACAAAGTTGTGGAAAATATAACAGCCATTAGGCGGCAATGGAGAGTGTGTAATGCGAAATTGATTCGCAGTCGGTTGCACAGTGTGGGAATAGTTAGATCAGCCTTGGTATGGATCTGTGGTAGTTAGACTCACTGTCTCCCTAGACTATAAATCTTATATAAATATTGTTTATGTACTCTACGTACTGTTTTATATAATTCTTGAGAAAGCCTAGATGCTTTTGGTTATTTTTTATTATTTCCCTAAATTTTACTGCTGTGTGTTAGTTTTGTGTTATGAGTAAACGTCTTCAATTAATTAAATAGTTCCCTTGATACTAAAATGCTTGCAGGTTTTTACGGCAGTCTAATGGCTTACAAGTTTTAGTAAGCTTAGTTTATGTAATTCGCAAAAAAAATATTCTGCTTCAATTTCTCTGGACAAAGCGACTTTGAAATAAAAGCTTTTATTATGTGTATGTCGCAATACACACATAATAATATGTATGTAAGACCGAAGTTACTAAAAATAGAAGAAGGAAAATCGATATTTCGATGTTGCACCCCTAAGGTACTTCAACATTAATATTATTTTGTATTTGCGTACAAAAGCGTAAATTTGCGCGTACGAAGTCAGGACCAAAATTGCTTTATATGATAAACACCTCACTATAGATTCGAAGTTAAAAATGAAACTAAGAATATTTACTTACAATGTTGTAAGAGGAGAGCTTTGTAAAATCATTCACACCTAATTTGATACTATGTGAATTCAAAGAGATTAAGTACATCAGACTTATAATATTTAAGAAGAATTTATTAAAAACTATCTTATTTTCGTGACCCCGCTTCGATTATAAACTATGTGCCAAATATCAGCGAATCTCGATACGACTAGTATTTTTGCGTGAAAGAATAACAAACACACATACAACCTCACAAACTTATTTATAATATTAGTAAGAAGATTGGTAAAGTAAGTGGTAAGTCGTGGATAATAGTGGATAGTTTTTTCCTATCTGGTCTTTTCCTATTTAGTTTAAGATTTCACAGCAATTTCACGGTGACGTCACGTCAAAGAAACACATGTTTTTCCTTCATCTAACTATAATATATTAATCAAAATCAAAAACGGAAACAAAATAAAATCATACGCGCAATCGTAACGTTTAATGAATACACAACGAATCTCCGAGCGGCGTTCACCGCTAATTATACTCATTAGCGCTATCCGCTAATCCCACTGAAGGAAAACCAAGCAACGAACCCCGCATACGTAATTAATACGTTAACAGAGATAAACAAACGTAACAAGAGCATTGTTATGTTTGAGATAAGCGAACGCAGCGGAACCGTTCGTGATTCTACTTCAACGAGTAAACAGTTACTGTAAATAATTGGTTATACGAACCAGTTTAAGGAGCTCTTGATAGTTTATTATTGGAATGAAAATAGAGAGGGTATTTTGTAAATCAATGTGTCGGCTGTGAGAATAGATCCACGTGGTAGAACCGGTGTAGTTCGGCATACCTATTTCTAGCGTGAAGTAGTTCTTGTGTATCGTTGGTACGGTGTGGTTGTCGGCTCATTTATATAAAAGCCGACCATCTCAGTCTTCGGGAGTAGCAACGCATCTGTGATTGACTTCAGATAAAACCCCTGTTCTGTACGAAGTTGCGTACAGATGTCCAAGGGCGATAGTAACCACTTACCATCTGGTGTTCTGCACGATCGTTTGCTAGTTTAATCTGAAAAAAAAAAATAGAAACAAATATTCTATACTTTTAATTTTATAGTCTATACTTTTATAATTATCTATTTTTTTCGAATCGTCTCAGTTAAAGTCGTGTTCTGATCCATTGGTGCTGTAATAAAAATAGTGTATTGACAATTTTGTAATTTTTATCTTTCAATGTAAAATATTACATTAAATATATGCCGTGTAATGTATTCTATCTCATTCTCTCAACGACTTAATCCTTTGCTTTAACGTGTTTGTGTGTTTATCGTGACGCATTTTCGTTTCATAAAGTTTCAAGTCACAACGATTCTAAAGGAGTTTCTCTTCAAAGACAGTTCAAGTTCAAAGACAGTAAAGGCAAAGCTGTGTGTGTGAGTGGTATCAGCAGATTTAAATCACGAAATGTTCTACCTATTTTCTGTGTACATAGATATTTAGACTGTCATTCCGATAACCGGAAATTTTCGAGCCGCAGTCCCTTCGATAAGACCTAATGTCTGTTATCTATAGGTCGTCATAGCCGACTATTTATACGATAGGTACACTAAATTACGCAAAGGGTAGAATGTAAATGGTACGTTTTTCGGCTATAAATGTAAGTACTATATTTAACGCTTTATTTTTTTTTACCCGACTGCGTCAGAACGGGCACACAGAGACGAATACACAAACACCCATGTCAAAACAGAAATCTAAACTCTTCATTCGCATTTCTATCTGGTCGGGGATCGAACCCGGGATCAGCTGCGTATCAGATCAGTATGGTGATTGGTGACCGCTCCGCCACGCGGGTCGTCGACGAGTAGTTATTAAAAATAATAATCATTTAATTTAATGGTGAAGAATGTCGTAAGAAATGTCCTTCAATAGTTGTCCATTCCAAAGGAAGTGTCAAGTCAATACAGATATCAGTGTGTAAACATTGAACTAATCGAGCACTAAAACAGTTTTTTATAGATAATACTTAGATAATGAAATCAAAATGAGTATCTTAATAATATAACCTGTGTATCTTGCCTTGAAGAGTAAATTCGAAATTCAAAATTCACAGAAGCGACGTTGGCTCGAAGCCAGCCCCTTTAGCAAGAAGAGCGCTTTTGTCAGCCTACCCGCAGCGCTGCAAAAGCTTAAAGCTCGCGGTTTTCGTACGTGATACAATAATATTATAAATGCAGGCGTATGCTTTCTAAGCGCTCCTTAGAAATACACAATGCTTGTACGAAGATGTTATTTGTTTGTTGCTTGTGTGTGTTGTGTTAACCGCCGTTATAATTAGTGGTGACTGATATTAAGAGGTGATTATTACGTTGCAATGGTTGTTATACGATAATAATGTCTTCCCAGAGAAAGCTTGAAGCATACTTAATAAAATTCCTCCAACATAGATTGAATTGCGTTACCTTTCTAGATTGGGGGATAAAGTAAATCGGGTATTCAAAAAGGTGTTCAAAATTGCAGAATAGGAAATAATTCCTTGCTTAGATGTCTGCCGATTTGACGATCATACCTAGTACGCTCTTATGTTGGACCTTTTTGAAGTGTTTCTTGTATTTGATATAAAAGAACGTATTTATAGTGTTTTAAGTAAGTGTAAGTTTATAAGTGTGTTTTAAGCATAGGAGAAATATCGTGCACCGAAATCACAACTTTCTATCACACATCATTATCACATAGTTAACGATAGAATGAAGAAACAGTAGCTACGATAGATCGACAAAAATTGGTTTTTGAAAAAACTCTGCCAGTAAAAAATATAAAGTTAAAAAAGATATATATATTTTGTAGTATTTACTTTCGCCGAGGTAAAATTCGTTTAAAATGCATATTTTATTTTATTTATGACTAGCTGGGCCACACAGTTTCACGCGCGTTTATTAAACAATCTATTAAAAACAAAGAGACATAACGTGATGTTATATAGTCTAAAGCCTTCCACGATAATTCTACTATTCAACACAAAAATATATTTTCAATTCGAAACCGTAGTTCCTGAGATTAACGCGTTCAACTAAACAAACTCTACTGCCTTATAATATTAGTGTAGATATAACTTCTTTCACGTGAAGTAGGCTACATAAAGTTTTTTAATAACTAGAAGTACCTTTTTTAAGCTAGTTTCTCCCACCTGAAGTACCAAATAGTACGTAAAGTAATATGTACGTGGTGAGAATCTTAGACCGACCAAAGATGAGTTATTTTCTTGAGTCTGTTTTAAGAAGTAACTAAGATTACCTCAACTATACACAACAGCTTTTAACACTACTATATGGAAACAGAAATTCGTGTTCTATCACCGAACTAGAATATCGCATCTGTACCACTCTTCCAAGTGCTTATTTTCCTATGCTTGTAATTTTAAAACATAATATGTGTTATTAAGTTCCCCATTATTACAGAAAATAATATAACTAACACAACCACAAAATAATATATTTCTAGATAACATCATCAATAAATCAGAGTTACAGCCATTTCACCTCGAAATAAGCAGTAATTGATGTTGAAGTGTCTAGATATTTCGTGACTAATGGCTTACACTTACAGATAGTGCGAAGTACTTTAAAAGCGATCAAAAATGCATTTAACTCAACAATAAGTACTTAGTATTCATACTTTCTATCGTCAACTTATTGATATCCCATCGAACCCCATCACTGCTGGGTTCGGTCTCTTCTCAGAATGAGTGTTATATGGACCTATTGCGCTGATATTGATATTGATACTGATGAGATTTTTTTAATTAAAGATACTATTTCGATACAAATATTTCTTGAGACGCATTTAGATCTTTTTGGCTGAACATAAATAATGAAACTGACGTCATCGTCACCGAACACTTTCTATATAATATTAGGTATATGTATATTATGTATATATGTACATAGATATGAAGTTAAAACTTCTTGAGCTTGAGACTCGTTGAGCACTTTTTGATAGAACAAAAATCATGAAAGTTGTGTGATGGCCACCAAACGCTTCCCATGTCATACAGATATAATGGTGTTTATGTACCTATGTGTTTGTGTGTGTGTATGTGTATACAGTGCCTCCGTGCGTTATTTTTTAAGTTTTCACTTTTATGGGTAGTCCTCATGATTGCTTTTTTTTATTTTGTAAATGATGTTTATATGTCTATGTATCGTCGGTACTATTTATAGTACCGACGATACATAGACATACCCATCGACATCAAACCAAGAATCTCAAAACCAAACAAAAAAAGAATAATAATAGAAACTATAAATTGTAGATGTCTCTCATAAAAACGAGAAAGTAACATACAATTCATAATTCAATAGAAGCGAAATGCACAAGATAATAAATGATTACAAAAGATTCTTCAGAAAACTAAAGCAATAAACCAACGACAAGTCGACTATACATGTAGCATTTTACACAACTCACTTAAGTTACGGGACGCTATTTTAAAACCGCTCGCTTGACAATCGTGTGAATTCTTTCTCCAATGCGATAACATTTGTAAAGCTTAAAAATTTATTTCGAAGAAGAAGTTGTAGGCGGCTGTGAATACCAGAAAGTAGTTTACTTTAAACAGTAGTGTACGGCCAAATTTGGTAGTATTTTGTAATGATTTGAGACTAATATATATAAACAAGCTTTTAACTCCTAGTTAACCCCGTTAGGGGTTGAATTTCTGAAAATCCTTTCTTATCGCTCACTTACATCACAAAAGAAACCCTTGTACTAAATTTCAAGTTTCTAGATACAGTAGTTCCGGCTCATTGACTTATATATATAAATCAGTGAGTCGGAATTGCCTTTTATATATGTAAATTGTAGATTAGCTGTATAAAAAATATGTATATTAATAAAACATGAATGACACAAAAAATTATACGAGTAATAGGAGTATTCGTTTCGTTACCAACAAATTAAACGTTATTATTTTGTAAACATTCTTATTTAATATTTTTGGCACCAATATATAAAATTTTATATTATATATATAATAGGTTGTTACTATAGAAGCTTCGAAATAGGCGTCTAATTATTTTAAACAAATTCTTGGCGGTTTTAAATACCTTCATATTTTTTATTTCGTGCCTGATATTTATACAGATATTTTATACAGTTCCATTTCGAGCGATTTGATGTAGCACTACAAAATAGCCTTCGTAGTGCGACTGGCTTGCGTCCAAACTTACATTTAGGGCTCTATTTATAAAGTATTACGATAAATCAATTTCACATTAACGTCCATAACATTTTCCGTTTCCTTTTTATTACCTCCCATTTATTCTTTTAACACATTTTTGTGTTAAAACTGACTTAGGTTACCATCTACAACAATGTGGTCATGACTATCATTTTACAAAAGGTATTAATATTTAATTTCTGGACATTATCTAAAAAAAAATGTTTGTTTATAGGTTTGCAACCAATGTCATTTTCAAAACTGCTTTATGTTAACACTATCAAACAATCATTTTTGTATAACATTATATGTTGTATTTTATACATATAGCCATTTTTCACGGAACATACAGTATAAACCTCATTACATTTAGTACGCAGCAAAATCATCTGACGTTAGCCTTGTAAGCAGAGTTGAAGACAGAGCTCGTAGAAATAAAAGAGAAAACGAAACACAATAATGGTACCGCACTACAAAATATCTCGAATCCATCACAAGTTATAACATTTCATATCCCATGGAGAAAAGTCGACAACTTGTCACAAGGATCATATTTGTTACGTCACATTTCCTTTCCCCACCGTAATGAAGAATCCGACTGGTCCCGTTGCAGAGTGATTGTAACCAGACTATCTTGACACCTACAAAACCCACAAACACTCCCCTCACCTGCAATATTCCATAGCCGAGCAGGGCGGAGGAGGTCAAGCAAAATGGGCATCTCACACAATAGAACGGCTACAATAGACGAAAATACTATATACCACCCAGACAGCTGGCCTGCCTATGTTTTTTGTTTGTTGGAAAAATGCCCGGTATTATTAATTCGAGACGGTTATGATGCAGTGAAATAGATTGTTTTACTTTCGCAGTAGGTATCAATGGATATAACGTAAATAAAAACCGTTTACACAAATTCCATATCGATATTGACATTTTAGATAAAACAACCGTATAAACAAAATTACGAAATTTAATGACGAAAGACGAAACTAAAATAAAATTGTTCTGAAAAACATGTTGTTTTCAAATAAATTCCAAAAACAATTGTTCTCAAACACAAGTTGAATATGAAATATACACGTATATCAATTATTAACAATTAAAACTACAAACATTCATAACAAGGCTTATGGTATCGTTGTAACCGTTTTCCATATCGATATAGAAACGAAGTACCGACTGGATAACCGTTTTCACATAATACATAACCGAAAACGACCGACCTACTTCGCAGTTTATTTCCACCGCTATTTTCCGGGATCGACACAAGAGGGAGCCTTACACCGGGATTGGTGTTCAGTTTCGACAATCAGAAAATAATTGCGCGGATGCATACATATTTTTTAATGCGGAAAATTGGTTGTGTAAGTGCGGCTGTGAATATTTATAATATTTTAATATTGGCAGCCTTTCGGATATCGTTATTAATAGCGTTGGTTTATTGTCATGATTTTAAAATATTCTCGCTGTGGAATGGTATATTGATATTTTACTATTACCCGTTCGAATGTTAATAATGGTTTTATTTACACAGTCACCAGTCACATCTTATATCGTAAGTCAGGTGTTGATGTGTTCTAGCTTTATGATATTGGGATTCATAAGACAGTTTAGAGGAAATCATATGCCAGTGAAGGATATTACAGTTATACTCAAGAAGACTATCGAATATTTCAAGTATAGGTCCAATAAAAGTCCGACAATTAAAATAGGAGATCATTTATTTTCAAAATAACATTTAAAAGTTGTAGATCTTAGTAAGCATTATGTTATTGAAAGGTCTGAAATAGATAAAATTACAAATCCTGTTTCTCAAAAACTAAAGTTAAAAGAAATCTCTCAGAAGGTTGGAAAAATCTCCAATACACTTTTTTATTAAGAAAAGTTTCTCCCTTCGCGCTCATTATGCTGCCCCACAAGACCCGTAGTTCCGGTCATTTAATGCGAATTTAAAATATCCAGTTATCCCGATAAAACTGGATATACGGTTCAAACCAGTTTCAAAGTTTCATTAATTACGAGATTTTTTGCAGGTAACAAAACGATGTCTACTTGCCTGGGCGAAATCTGTAAACAATTATTAATTGTTTTATTTACCTACAAATTTTGTAAATATGATGTAGTAACTGAAGAGTCCATCTGATGGTCAGTGCACGCTACCGTTGATACAAGTAATCAGCCCTATATAGAAATAGTACTACTATTCGTAGCCACCTCAGAGGAATAAGTTCAATTTCTTACTTTTATCTTAAAAGAAGAAGACAATAGATGATGCTACAAGAAACAATTGACGTTTTACTAGTAAATCAATAACGATCTGTATCATTATATTCATCATATTGTCTGATATATCTGTATAGATCAGACAATATAATCTTTACACCATACATCCAGACACCATAATTTATTATGACACATTTAAACTACAATACATGAATAATATAAAATATATAAACGCAATAATTCCAGTTTATCTAGATTTATCTCCATCTATCTTTAATTGAACGCTGTTCCGAGGAATAATAAAAGCAATCCGATCACATTGATAGGCTTTCTTTTGCAGCGCTCCTTCTATATCTATTGTGCTTTTGAAATCTCCAGGGTTGCCTGAATGAATTGTATACTTTTCATGCTTGCTTATTACTCTTCTAAGCATTTATATGGATTCTAATAACTCCATCATTGTTATATGTGTACGCTTAGCTTCGCATGCGTTCTTATTCCTGTGTTTTTGAAAGATCAAGGTTTTGAAATTCAATTCAGTTATTAGGGTTCCGTATGCAAACGGTAAAAATGGAACCCTATTGCTAAGACTCCGCTGGCCGTCTGTCTGTCCGTCTGTTCAACTGTTTGTCACCAGGCTGCATGGACCGTAATAGCTAGGCAGTTGAAATATTCACAAATGATGTATTTCTGTTGCTTTAAAAACAAATCCAGAAAAGGCAGAGGGGGGCTCCCATATAGCAAAAGTGATTTTTATGCTCGAAATTGATAACGGAAACAGGTAGATCCTTGAAATTCACACAGAATATTAAGTTACATATCCAATTAAAAAATAAATAATTAAATTAAAATAAAATTGATATTAAACGGTGTTCATATACTACAAACGTGGTTTTTTCACCGTTTTTTACAGATAATGTTACGGATACTGGTACTTGACCGTTTTTTTAGAAACGATATTGCTCCGCGAATAATGTATACATGACCAATATAATTATACAACAACAAAGGTAAGCAACGTTGAGTGCGATCAAGAAAGTGACCGCTAGTGACACAATTTCCTAAATGGTCAGTGCTTCAAAGGGGACGATAAGCTATCGCCCGGTTATTATAATTGGAGCTATCCAATGATAACAACGTCGATAAAGCCTATCGCGGAGGCTTTATAGGCGGTTCGACAATATCCGACAAGAGTGAATTATGAACGTATCTTTGACCAGAAACTCGGATTGGAGTAGAGTAATATAATAAGGTTTGTTATAGTAGTTTGACGGTTGTAAGGATACATACTTTTAGTTATACGGTATCAGAATTAGCAGCAGATTGCAGTATGTAATATAACTAGATATTTATTTCGTTTAACTTCTTATTTTCATTCAGTACTTTCTTGGCCGATATTTTCATTTGTGATTGCCGTTTCAATATATTCATGTACTAAAACATTAAATGCAAACTTGATTTCGATTATTAGGAGACTCTTCTCGTACTATATAAATCGCCATTTTGTTTTTTAGTAAATTAAACATATCGGCGCAGGAAAGCTGACTTGTCGTACCTTAAAAAATGCACTTTTACGCCAGATCGAAAGAACTATTAAAAAAATCAAATCTTTTAAATTAGATGATCTACTAGTATCTTGTGTTATAAAATATTTAATTTCAAAGTAAAATATTATATTTAACATATGAAACCATTCTAAGCTCAGTATAATTGATTTGATGGATGTATAGAACTAAAATTCGAATTTTTTCGAGGTACGACAATTTCGATTCCCTCGATATTTGGGCAAGCGTACGCAAAATCATCGTAAGTAATCAGATGCTTTAAGGAAGATACAGTCAGTTCTATCAACAAAGACGCAACATCAGCGCTGTCGTTAGTCCAGTATAACTAAACCAGCCTTCGAGGTTCCGAAATGTTAGACAATCAGAATCTTTAATCAAAAGGCCTTATCTTTGCTGTGCTCTGGTGTAAAGCCTGATAAACAATTATGAACATAGTGATAACTGCCTTATTTAGTTCGTTGCTATTTTAATGATTATATGTATAATAACTAGAATTTAGTGTAAAATGAATAATTTGTGCAATTGTATTTGTGTGGTGTAGAAATATGTAACTTATTATTTTTTAAAATGTATAATTTATTTCAACTGCCATTAAAATAACACATAATTGATAGCAGCTGTAAAATATTATTTTTATGAAAATAGTATTATGCATTTTACCTCACGAAAAGTTACCTAAATTTGTTATTGGATCCCTAATATGTTAAGACTCCTCGTTACATTGGCTACATATTCATTATTTTCTTTAGGGAGATAACATAGAGCGAAAATTTATATAAACGGTATTTCCTTAACGGTGGTTGACGTCAGTCTCGAATATCATAAATTCAATTTATTGCAATACAGATTATGTTTGAAAGTTAACTATCTAACAGCAAAGCACTAACACGCAACCAGCTCAATATCGTTAAGCCAGAATTTTATTTTGCCACTGCGTCACATCAAAATCCACTACACTCATGCGCGACCGGGTTAAACTGGGTTGAACTAGGTTGAACCGGATTGAACTGGATTGAGCCGGGTCCTTGTGCATCCGGAGTACCGGTTGGAAATTCGGCAACACGTCACGCCACGCCGACCCTGTTCGGGCGGCATGCATGCTGGAATCGAATCGCTGTGTTTGAAATCCAATTTCCGTTGCTACGTAAATGGTGTTTGAAAATATATAACTCGGCTGGAAGTTCACGATAATAGTCAGTAGTGTAAATGTTGGTTTGATTTGCTGATATAAATATTTTTTACCATTTTGAAGTAGCAAACGTAAGCGTAAGCAACTTCACATGGAACAGTGGTTCTATCTAAAGTTGATAGCAGATCCATTGCTAATCCGGCTCAATTGAATGTGAGCCGGCAACCACACTCTTCTAACGAAACGCAAGAACGGCTTCACGCTAGACAGTGACGTGGCGGTGGTACTTCCCCGGTCAAACAAATGTCTGTAATATACACAGGTTATTAAAACGAATATGATATTTTAAAATTAAGGTTATGACAGCGTTGTCATTACCTTTACCTTACTTTCTAAATATTTTTGAAGTGTAATATGGACTTATTGATTTGATATATAATTCCTTCGTTTTGACATTTGTACTATACTAGCTGTGCCACGCAGTTTAGCCCGCGTATACTAGAGAACATTTATTCTATTAAAAACAAACTAACATAGCGTAATGTTATATAGCCGAAAGCCTTCCACAATAAATTTACTATTCAACACAAAAATATGTTGTCAATTCGAACCAGTAGTTCTTGAGATTAGCGCGTTCAACCAAACAAACCCTACTGCTTTATAATAGTAGTATAGATATACTTATTTTACGTTTAAACAGTACAGTTATTTTTAACACTAAAATAAAAATCGAAGCACACCCGCAAACAAAATGTCTGGCATTCCCTACATATATAAATCTTCGTTTCCACAAACCGTTTCCAAAAACAATCAAACAAACCGACAAGTTCCACGCCACTGATATCTATCTTCCCGGCGGACGGTTAAAAAATAAAGCCTATTTCTGAGCAAACAAAACAAAGTTCGAATGCCACCCGACCGATGTACGGCGTCCGAGAGAACGATTTTGGTTTCCGCGTATCTCGTGTCAAATGTTGTAAAACTTGGAGGGGAAAAATATATATATTTTTAAATTGAAATGGTGAAAATATGTGCAGAAGGTTTTTTTCTAGGATTAAAGTAGTAGTTTTCGCAAATAAGCCTGCAGAAAACGTAGTTGTTGTAAATGATAATTACTGCCTATTAACATCTTCCTTACAGATGCACTGTAATTAACTTCATAGTACAGTGATATATTTCATTAAATAGATTTTAATGAAATATAGACTAAATATCAAGTAAGGTATAGACTTTACACATATTTCTGATACTTCAGTTAAAGTTCTGTAGCTTTGAATTGATGCATTTAAATATACAGGCAAACAGAAATAAAAATTACAGAAACTGTCATACGGAACTTTAAGTTTATTATAGAAATATATGTATATGTTATAAATACTTTTACCCGAAGAACATTACCATTCTTCTGATGCAGTTCAGAAACATGGTAATGATTTTTGAGTATGTCCATTTTTCGGCTTGACGGATTGTGACGTATGACATATCACTACAATCAGAAATCAGAATGTGAAGCTTAACATCATACAGAAGTTTCACTTCAAAAACCTTTTTAACGCAGTTGACTCTTTGATTTTACTAATTTTGACAGTGTCATTAGTTTATGTTATTTACACATAATCACAAAGACGGGGCTTTACATAAACTCAATTTACTGATAGGTACCACAAACATATATTTAATTAGCGAATTAGGATTCTGTTAGTTACTTTGCCTATGTTCTAGCCTAATGAACCCTAATTAAACTGATGTTCGACTTCCCCGCTGCCTCTAATCTGACCCTAAGTAAGCAAATTCGAATTGAATAATATATTAAGTTCAGAAGTTATCGTTCAATTAATTGATTTGGGTAATTTGCTTAATGTATCTTAATTATGTCTATTGCTTGGTTTAGCGTTTAGGATTATCCAAACATTGAAATTTGATCACATTGAAACTAAATCTGAATAAACTTGAGGATTTTTATCCCTTCCTACGTAATCCTGGTATAATATGTAAAGGTCCAAAAGATATTTAAATACAAACAGAACATATAGTCAAATCAGTAGCGAATTAGATTAATTGACGATTACTCGATTGACACATGCGGATATTTTATAGGTAACTCATAGTCTATAATTATGATTTTAAGCTGATGTTATTGATAGTGATAGCTGAAGCGGAATTGATACATTTTAATTTGTTATGGGTACTCACGATTTGAGGTTTATGAATTTCTCTTTAACGATATTTCGATCCAGTTACATGGATCGTGGTCGTCACGATCCATGTAATTTTAAAACCGTTGCTCATAGTCTAGTCTAGTCTCATAGGTCTATTTTGAAGCAGTTCTTGCGTATTTGGGTGCGGAAGCCGGATGATTATTATATGAGGCGACCATCTTAGTCCTCAGGATTGCCAACGCGTCTATGATCCGTTTCAGGTAAAACCCCTATTCTATACGGAGTTAGACACAGATCTCCATGGGTACAACTGACTTTATACCAAAAGATATATATGACCATGTCCATTATATAATCATAAAATCAATTGCTACTTCAATCTTATATAAAAGAGTAATATATAGACCGCAACAATTACACTTATTATTAAATCTGCATAATGTAACGAAATCCTGTCATGAAACGAAGTAAATGATCGTTGCACTTTCTCTATGCTCATCACACCACATATACTGAAACCTCAAAAATGAGGATAAATGGATGTCGATAGCACCCTCCGAGTCTTGCCTTGACAGTTCCGCCAACTTTTAAAGTATCCCTTCGACGGTTAACGTTATTGACGTGTGAGGGCAGCAATGGAATGGAATGGTATGGTTCCTTGTGACATTTAATGAGCGTGTATAACTTTCCTCATAATTCTGTACTCTTGGTATGAGAGGATTTGGGCATGACATGCTAAGGGGTGCGCAGTACTTAAATGTCTATACTTGTGTATCGTACATTGAATACAAAAATAACGTAACTCAAGAAATGCATGTTTTTGTATTTGTTTATTTGATAATTTTGCTTTTTTAAAATCTTTTAAAACAAACAAATCACATTTGTGGACATATATTTTTTTCAAAATTGGATAATTTATTTAACATTATTAATTAAAACGAATATTTTGTTAAAATTTCGTGTTTAAGCTTAACGGATGTGGTGAGGCAGATTAAGTGAAGGCGCTCCAACTCAATCTTCAGGGGTAATAATAAATCGGTGACCGATTCAGGTAGCACTCCAAACCTATTTAGAGTTGATTACAATTGTCGGCAGGCTATACTGACTCCTTACAGATTGGGAGTTGTTGATTTACTACCAGACAGACTCTACATTTGATTCCAGCGTCAATTTAATTTGTAGCTTTGTGGGGATGTAATGACTTACCATTACTGTTTGAATTTTACCTAGCTCGAATTTTATTATAAGTTTTGCCAGGGGAGAGATGAATTATCATCAGATATACTGTATGCTTATTTCAAGCGTCAATCAAATTATTTTAAGCTTTGTGGGGGAAGTGATGATAGATGATCAGACTGTATGAATTTATTTCAGCGTCAATTTTATTATAACCTTTTCAAGTGAAGATACGATTCACCGTTAAATAGACTGCATGCTTATTTCCAGTGTCATTTATTTTATAAGTTTTGTGGGAAAGAGATGAATTTACATCAGTCAGACTCAATGTTTTTTCCGGCATCAGTTTAATTTTACCAGGTGGTAGAACCAGAGTAGTTCGACTGGGAAGGTACCACCGCCACACCTATTTTAAGCGTAAAACAGTTCTTGCGTTGCATTGAAAAGGTGTGGTTACCGGCTAACTTACATATGAGGCGACTACCTTAGTACTCGGGAGTAGCAACCCATCTATGATCGACTTCAGATGGAGCCAATGTTCTATATGAACGACTGCATGCTCGCTTGTTTCTTCAATCTGATAAAAAAAAGCTTCGTGCGGGAAGAGATGATTTACCATAGGCAGACTGTACGTTAGTGTACTGTACTCCAGCTGAATGAGGGAAGTGATATCTTACAATCAGAAAGATTATATGCTTATGCCCAGCGTCAATACAATTATAAGTTTTCTGGGGGAGAGATGAATTACCATTAGACAGGCTGTATGCTTCTTTCTATTATATATCTATCCAATTAAATTTTAAGCTTGTGACGCATTTGTTTGACGTTACAGACGAGAACACAAGACGCGCTCGAAAATTTTCCATTACATCACGAATAGGGAAAGAGGCATTCAATCACCTCAGGCGCTACGGGAAATAGATGCAGCGTTAGTTTCCGATCGAAAAATCATGAAATCCCTATATTAAATCGGTCTGCAGCCGTTACTTGATATATATGTGAACTTAAGCACCGTTAATATAGAGTTTGAAGAATGTAAGTTATAAAGTTCTTGTTATATACAGACATAAATATCGAAGACAAAAATTGCCTGGAGTTCAATTAGTTTAACATTATTGTCACAAAATTATCAAAGCCAGAAGTTAAAATCTTTTGGAAATCTCTTGTGTGTGTGCAATTGCAATTTATTATATGTACATATACGTACATCTCTATGTACTATTTTTCACTCATTTATAATAAATTTTCATTAAAATATATGTATTCATTCATTCATTAATTTTATAATATTTCTAGAGGTCTGTCGGTAATAACGTGAAACGCTCTGGCTAATCGCTATGCCGTTAATACACGGACAAAGTTCATACTTTTATTACATAGTTTTCGTTTTTCAATTGGAACGTACTTATTCGAGCTTTATTTATGAACAGAAGATTTACTAACGGTATTAACGAACACAATTTCATTAGAAATTGTAATACAATGCAAAGAATATTTTAATGAGTGTTTGGTTTGTTCTTCACACTCCATTGCACTTTAACACTTTCCATGCCTTCTGCGTGAAAACAGCTGAGCAAACACAGAAATAAATCTAAAGGAGACACCGCCAACTAAACATGTTTGTTCAGGAAGACGACAAAAGAAGTACCTATCCGTTTGAGCTGTGAAAGTGCTGCATCAAACAAATAAACAACGCAAACGCTTCCTTTAACTTCGCTTGTTACTACGGAATAATGGCGTTTCGCGCTTCGGAGATACTTCACGGCATTTGCTTCGGAGACGCTTCACGGCATTGCTTCGAGCGCTTCACGGCATTTGCTTTCGAGATATTTCCCGGTCTTTTGACGGTCCGCGCATTGTTTCGAGCACCTACATTTTGGAGCAACAGTAGAATTATTTAGAACTTGTGCATCTATTTAACTTAAAACGTTAATTTTCAAAAGACAGAGGTTTTGTGACGCATATGTATAGGTTTTTTTGTAGAACATGTATAGCAAAGGAGTATGTAGTCCACCTGATATATAGTGGTATGTGCCCGCCATGGATAATTGTTAATTATTCCATGTTTAAATAGAGTCCTACCAGAATTGGTCACACGTTACTCCTGAGAATTAAGCATATTCTAATGATATATTACATGTCTTGCCGTTTGGACTGTAGCGCGTGCCAATGAAATTGACATACATATAATACGCTCGAAAATCATTAACCTTCTTCTAACGCGATTCGGGTGATAAGTTGAGGCTATAGTGTCACAATCGCTATGTAAAAATGCTTTAAACTTTAATTAAAAAAGCCTGTTAACAAAAAGTATAAAAAATACAAAACAGTATCCGAACACCTCAATAAAACAACACAAATCCTGTCGCGCGTAAAGCAACACGACAAACGGATAATCGGACATATGACACTGGTTTTGTTTGTGTAAAACCCGAAAAAGTTACAAAAAGTACGTTTTATTTATACTGCAACAATGTGGTCAAAATAACAATTTACGTTGCACGATTACGTGCACAACATACAGTTGGTTTACGCTTCTCTTCTACAGAGAAACAAAATTTTGAAAACTTTTGGATAAAATTAATTCAGTCTCTCATGCAAACAGACTAATCTGAAGTAGCAAACAAGCAAACGATGGTAAGTGGTTACTGCTGCCCATGGACATATGTAAGCAACTTCATATAAAACAGGGATTCTATATGAAGTCGACCGCAGACGCGTTGCTGCTCCCGAGGACTGAGATGGTCGCCTCATTATATATGAGGCGACCATCTCAGTGGTCATAGGTGAGCCGGCAACCACACCCTTCCACCGAAACGCAAGAACTGCTTAACGCTAGAAATAGGTGTAGCGGTGGTACTTCCCCAATCGAACTACATTGGTTCTACCACCTGACAAAGAATATTAAGTGAATTATAGAAATTATGTTTGTATATTCGATTTCTTTCTGGATTAAGCGGAAGCGTGCATTTATCAAAATAGCAGTGACTGTTTTATGAAAAGGTGTAATTATGATATTATTAGAACATTCCCGCGGCTCCTCAAGTTTTTATTATTTCTACCACGGTAATGATAATATATTTCGAGCTTTTATTATTTCTACCACGGTAATGATAATATATTTGTATATACATAAAAACGTATGGACAATCTACATTCATAAATGTTATAAAAATGAGGCAAATTTTGTCTGTTGAAATGTTTTTACGTGATGACGTGATACGTGAGGTGATGATGATGACGTGATACATGAGGACCGTCGATTTATTCGTTGAACATTTTTTTTTTGGATTCCTGTCATCGTGTCGCAATAATTTGGGATTTATTTTTAGTGAAAATCTTTCCTTAAAAAATCAGGGTCATCAGTTCCCTTTGTTATGATAATCCTCTTCTATTCATAAAATATTTTTATTTTAGATGAGATCCAAATTTGTCTTTAATAAATGATTTTGACATTGTTTTCAGGACCTGAACTAGTTTCTCATAGTGTATTTTAAAAGAACAAAGAACAATTAACACACAAACACAACAAAGTAAGAGTAATTTGTCCAAATGTATAATCACAGAATTATTTTGAAAAAAAAAACGATTCACATTCCGACCTGTGTTTAATTTGTGTTAATTGAGTGAATTTTTTTCGTTTACATTCCAGAAAATTTAAATGGGTATGTGAATTCTTGCGGTGAGTTAAACTACGGTACATTACAAAATGAGTTTGGACTGTGAATATTGTTTTACAAAAAAAAAATGTTATGATAGACATGATTGTATATTTTGGAAATTGAAATTTTAGAGAATTGGTGATTACCTCTTTGGAATGAGGAATTGGATTATGAGGTTTGTTGGAAGTAAATACCGGTATCAGTGGTACATTAATAAATCGCAGTTAGAATCTCACAAGTGTCTTTAGATTCTTACCTGAAGACAAAACTGTTGTGAACGGCTAAACCTCAGATAAAGCGTCTACATAAGTACATTATCTTCAAGAAAGAAGAAAACATAACAAATCAGATCCTAAAACAGAAATATCCGTTCTGTAGCGAAGAGCGCAAAATGTCCAAAACTCGCGTGCGAAAGAAACCGACCACAAACTGCGGGCATCACGCACCATCGCGTGACACGGTATTTGTTTCTCATGCTTATCCTTCCAGAGATTGTGTAGGCTTTTGTATCTCAATTACTTTGGGCTTAGATTACCTGTGTAGTTTAATGTAGTGTGTTGGATAAGGTTGGACCTTAATATCTTTAATGTTACATTTAAAGTTTTTTTACTCTACAGAAGTAACACAAGGGCTGACCGGCCGACTGACCATACATACGACGCGAACACTTTAGTCCTGGGAAGTGGCAACACTGCCTTTTACTTCGGGTAGAAACTGTGCTTGTTAGAAGGTTATAGATATCCATGGGGGATATTCACCACTTACCTTCAGGAGGACTGCATGTAAGGTGAAATTTTCGTGCCTCTCTTTTACTATGCCCGTCAAATTTCATGGATGTTAGAAAAATCTTTGTCTGTAATTCTTAGAAAATTACTCATAAAATTTCTGTATTTTCATGTAATGTATATTTGCCTCATTTGTAGTCTTTCATGTTCTGTCGTTGATATTTCATGAGAAGGATAGTTTAGTAAGATACTCTATAAAGTGTCTCATTAATGTGCACTAATATCTTGCAACTAAAAGCAAGGTCGGCTTGCAACTGAAAGCAACTTTGTCGGCTAGTGATGTTACGAATTAATTACAGTGCATATGGAATAATTTTCAAAAGTAAAGTAGTCGTTAGTGAAGAGCGCATCGCCCCGTGGCTAGTAGATCTTAACTGATGTAAGTTAGGCAATGTGAGATGTGGTCCATACTTGGATGGATGAGCGTAATTACATCAATTTTATTCTCAATACTGCTTTTAAAGAGACATTTAATTGTTTGACAATTTTTATGTAGGAGGATATGGAAAGCTGTATCGGCGACCTCGTGTTTAGTTAAGAAACATCCGACTTTAGCCACTAATTTGTTATTTTTCCACCTATCTGTATTAGATAAGTGTGAAGTATGATTCAGGCCTTCTGTTTTGGTGAAGATCCGCCTTCGGTGGTGGTACATAAAAAAGGTAGTTCCAAACGTCTGACGAGTTGTAGCAAATGTCCAACTCATAAATTACGACCGACACGCACCGTTGCGTGACCTTGTATTGTTTTTGCTTATCTTTTAAGATAAATCGGCCGAATAGGTTTTGGGTGAGGTTGCTTATTTAGCGTCCGTTATAGTTTTTCGATTGAATATCTCAATCACGCCAGTACTTATTTGGTAATCAACGAGATTGCTTTCTGATAAATTTATACATATTTTTATATGTTTAATGTTTAATATTAGCTACTTTATTAGTGTTGTAGCAAATTTCAGTGTTATTTAGAATTTCAGTTATGAAAATGTTTTCTATTCTAAAATTTCTGAATTCCTTTCAGAAATTCCACTAAATTTATAGATTTAATTTTAATAACTTGTACGTACTTAGTTTCAATGTGACTAATGAATGAAAACGGTTCAGCCTGTTTTAATCCAGTTTGAAATCGTAATTAGTGCGTCCAATTAAGTTAATTAAGTCAGAGGACGAAGCCAGGCCCTCGACATTACAGAACCTCTGGAAGGACATCATTTTTATCACCAATTTTCATCTTAAAATCCAACGGTTATGTTGCTCTTTTCACGATTATAATAATTTTCAATTATAATTTCAACTTTATATTATAATTTTGTAACTACCCACCAAATTAGGTTTATTGTACTTATTTAATAAAGTATTGTAGACTAAGGCACAATATATTAGTTATCTATATTTTGACTAAGATTCGGTTGCATGACGTCTGTTGGCTGCAATTCTTTATTATTGTCCCATTGGTTATTAAGACCCAGAACATACTACTCCACGCTCCAAAGTAAAATGTAGAGGATAAAAAGAAAAGCGCATGTTCTTCCAAAAAATAGTTCGGAAAACTGAAAATAATAAAACAAAAAGAATAAGAATATTGTTTATAAATTTAATTTAAAAAATAATAATAAATATATAGTCCATACATTATTCATCATTTAAATCAATGTACTCTATCAAAAATTTATAAAATTATGTTTTATTTTTTTAAACGCGGATATAACAGCGGGGCTCATGTATTAAACATGTTTTTTTTTTATTTTTCTAAGCTAAATGCTTTCCACCAAAAGATACGCTTGCGAAGTCGCGGCTCACAGATAGTTAATTTTAATTGAAACTCACATTAAATATAAATGAGTTAGACGTGAAACATCCTTAAAATAATTTGGTATAGTTAAACATAGAAGAATATTATGAGACTTATTTTATAAGTTATACTCGTATAATATATGTTGTAAATGTTGAAAAGTGACTACGTCGCATATGATGGCGCATGTTGCGTATTGCTTTCACTTTTATAGTCCCTTTACATGACACTATGTAACCTACATAGAAAAATAACGTTTGTATTATTTCAATCGCGTAAAGCGCGGTTCGAAGAAATGTATTACCGCCTATACGCTTTCAGCAGACTCAATATTACTTCAGTGGCTTTTTGAAAACTGGTCACGTGCCAGTGTTGCAAGCTACATTCGCCAGTTAACATCTTTAATCTTCTGGCTTGCAATCTCAAATGCTGTACTGGCTGACTGCCAAATGGCTAACCTTGACCGATGCATTCTCTAAAACAGCTGAAATAGTAGGTTAGTGGCATACATACCTAGTCGTCAGCGTCCTCTTTTTGGAGGAAATGAACGAAGCACGTGTGATAATGAAGCGTGGTAATTCTTACGATGTTTATGATTTTTTTTTCAAAAGAGAAGAAGGTAACGTGGATAAGTCTGGAATACAATTGAAAGCGACCGCGCATTTGTACGTTTGTACCTATGTGGTGTATGAGAGTGCTTGTACGTCTCTGTGTAGTATAACTATGTACATGTGTGTGATTTGCAAATGTCACATGAGCGTTTAGGCTTTTGAATCTTTATGCATATGGATATATTATGTGTTGGTACTAAGTATGGCTGGAGCTGTGTGTTTGTATGGATAATTATGTACGTGCGCGAGCATGCAATTATTATTTTTTTAATGTGTATGTGTAAGCTACATTGTATATACTAGATGTAAATAAATATGAATGACTACAAGTCCTGAATATTTTGGTACTTGTTAGAAATTTTCACAGCGATGATTTAATCCAGGTGAGTGCACGAAGTACCTATCTACTTGAAAAAGTACAGGAAATAATGACACAGATAAAAGTTTATTCGATCAAAAGAATCCCTTTTACATTAAAACACTTGGAAACAGACGGCGTGATGAAACAGATCGGAACAAATACCCAGAAATTCGACGAAGCTGTTATTTGTTTGGGGAACAAATATTCGTATCGAATCTGGTACCTTTATGGGTATACTCTGACCTATATACCGTACTGCACATTTTAAATTTTTTTTTTTTATGAAAAACATAAAAATGTATCTTTGAGAGAATGCGCTTATAGTAATGCGTTGATAGTTTTACAAGTATTTTATTAAATTACAGCTTAATTATTATAGTACGTACATAACAAATTTGACGTTTATTTTTTTGTTTTTTGTTTCATTTTTGGATAGCATGGCGTATAAGCAGTACAGAAATTCTACCTGAAATCAATGACAAATTTGTTTCTTCTCACGAAGACTATGTTTTTGTTACCAAACTGAAGTAGCAAATGGTCATGCAGTCCTCTTGAGGATAAGTCAAATCAAATCAAATGTCTTTATTTGCCTGAATATAGGTTTAACATGGTTTTACACTTAATACATTAAGACCGCTA
>DWNE01000522.1:0-28205 GCA_018249875.1 Cecropterus toxeus | reverse complement strand
TTGCATACCGGCGTGACGTTTCATCTGTAAAAATTTTACCCTCATGCGCCTAAAGAAGTTTCACTTCAAAAATGTCATATTTTTTATTTAAGAACTATCTACTCTATTGCTTACAGTTGGTTGTGCGAACCATTGCTATATCTCTCACCAGGTGGAAGAGCCTGTGTAGTTCGACCGGGGAAGTTCCATCGCCACACCTATTTCTAGCGTGAATCAGTTCTTGCATTTCTGTGGAAAGGTGTGGTTGCCGGCTCACTTATATATGAATGCACCTGTGATCGACTTCAGATAGAACCCTAGTTATATAAGAAGTTGCTTACAGATGTCCATGTGCGGCAGTAACCGCATACCATCAGGTGAACTGCATGCTCGTTTGCTACTTAAATCTTATAAAAAATATCTGCATAAAACTACATACCCTGTCGTGTTCTGGTTTTAATTTAAAGCCAACGATATATTGGCGACTCCTCTGGTGTTGACAATGTCCATAGGCGTCGGTGATTACTATTCATCAAGAAGCCCGTCTGCCTTAGATATAAGTTTATAAAAAAAATATTTTATATTCTCATTTTGTTTAATTTAAGGAAGGGTAACGGTAAGGAAGTCTGATAATAAAACTACAGTAAGTCAGAGTCTGTCTGTAAACATACGGAACTGAACTTCAACGTCAATTCTAATTAAGCTTAATGCAACCGCAAATACACTTCGTTATATTTGAATTCTGAATTTAAAATGAAACGAATTTCTGTCCCAAAACAAATTTAATTCATTAAAAACTGGAGATCACGTTTCTTTTTAACCAGTATATGCAATAGCGAGTATCCGCCGCCCGAGCCCTCGCAGGCGTGTTGCCGGAGATAGCCGCCACGCGTCGCTGCTTGCGGCTTTAGTCGCAGATGTAGAGTTGCTGAAAGAGACACAAAAAAAAACTTTTTGTATTTTTTGACATATACAACTTTTTTCTGTTTTATTACGTTGGTACAATTGTTTGATTGTTTTACATATTACAAAAGAAGTGTTTAGCGGTTATAGGTTGTGGTACTGTTGATACCGTATTCCTTCAAACGACTTTAAACAAAACACACAAAATCCTAAGAGATTCGCATCTGTGGATCTGCATCGCTTCCTGTATGACTAGTTTAAGGATATTCAATAGGGACAACGATCATTTACCGTTCGCTAGACAACGTGCTCGTTAAGTTCTTCGTTCAGTACTTCAATCACTGGTTATGGTTAGATGATCATAAAATTATGACGCGAACTGTAGTTGTTATTGGATGAAAATTAAATTAATCAAGATAATATGTATAAGTTACGTGCATTCTGTTAAATAAAATCTGCGCTAACATATGGAACATATGTTTATGGAACTGTACATTATCTTTAATTTGAATAAACTTAAGGGAATAAATGATAGATTATTTTAGTGCGTGTTTTATTCCTCAGAAGAAATAACTTTTCAGTAGGATCCTCAATAATAATGTCGTATCTGTTTAATTGGCATCCTTGACATTAAAAATATATTTAAAGGGCCTATCCAAAAACTTTACTTCCGCGAAGCCCTCAACAACGTTAGCGCACAGCGCAGAGGGTAATTAAAACACGGGGTTGCGTCGAATTATATATGTTGATGTTGTTGGCTGGCTGAAAGAGTGCAACGTAAATAACGTAACGTACATATGTGCCTTCGTACATTTTTAAAGTAATACTTCTGTTGGCGTGCTCGAAGAAAAAAGGGAAGTAACAGACGAGTTATTGTAAACCAAGACACGTGTGGTATATCAAATGAGCGATGGCAGTTGACCACACAACGGCCACAGTCATCGAAATGTAATATAACTCTATGTTAAGTCCTTACAAGTAAAAGTTTCACATGCAAATTACGTTACTCGAAAATGACAGTATGAAGGTTGCTAAATACCTACCTGTTTTTGTGGTACCGTCATTAATTTTCACTCATTGTAGTAAAAATATATGATACAGATGAAAATGACGTGAGGTGAATAATGGTACTCAGTAAAATGAATTTAACAGAACACTACAAAGGTACTTGACAGCTTATTATAACCCTGTTCATTGTTTACGTACAGGGGACTGATGATGAAAAATGCTATGATATGAGTAAATGATTCATGTATTAAATTTCAAATTGTGCAATAGACAGTGGATAGACGATATAAATATTTCAAATTAAGTATGTACAATTTATAAGATGTTTGTACACAGGGGAATGATACTATGATTTTTTCTATGAATATTTCATGGAAAATATAAAATTGACAATATATGAGGTTTTTGTAACACGTATGACTGAGTATTTTTTTTCATCCTCTAAGGAGAAATAAATGATCAGAAATTAAAAGTGTTTTTGATATTAAATAACAATTCACAAGTACAAAATTAGTAATAAAATCGCTTTGTAACAGAGAATTTGGGAATGTAATAACGCAAATAAGAAGTATCATTACAGCTGCCATTATTAAAGTGGTTAACCTACGAACTTGGCAGATCTCCTAAACTTATGCACATTTATATGCACTTTGCTGGAATCGTGTTTAGTTTTTAAAGCAGCATTCCTACAACAAATCATATGAATATGTTTCGAACATCGATGGTCATTCTATTCCAAAAGAAAATGTTGCCAAGACTTCCGTGTTTGAATCTTTTGGAATTGTTAAATTCACGATCGAAGTGTGTTTCTGAATTTATATTTGATACGGATACGTTAAGGGTATCGATTTGCAACTTGATATTTTTCTTTGTCGTTTCTTGGCAGAGCGGTCGTGGTCACCATAAAGTTGTTTGGATGACTGATGTAGCGCGCCTCACGATGTCTCGCCATTTTTCGCATTTTCAGCGATTGGATATATTGAATATTAATTCATTTAATAACTGGAAGTATATCGCTTATGGACATATCTATAATGTAATTCTCCACAAATAAGTTAGATGTTACTTTGAGTTCTACTAAGGAGTCAGGTCTCGTATAATCAATGTCAACTCAGAATACTGTAAAGATTGATTCTCTCCCGATCTGGACAACAGAAGCGCGACTCTACGTTCCAATCGGACATTTTTAAACGTTTGCTGTGTGTTGCCCGTGTACCACTTGTAATGTCATCGTGGTGTTGCTACCACTCAGTGTGTATGTGTGTATAAAAACGTATTTTCTCATTTCTTTAAAAACTTCATAAGGCTTTTTTATTGAAATAGGGCAATGGAAATCAAAATCTCGATGCACTGAATACGCCCTCGTGCTTAAATTTTAAATTTCGTTCATTCATCCGTAACTTGCGGATGACTTGCGACGATACTAGGTTCACATTGCCTTGGTTTAGCTTTTAGTTTACATTGCAAAGGATTCCGCGTTTCGATTCATGAGTTCCCATTTACGAGTTAAATTAATATATATTTTTATCTTATGGGTATGAATTTAATTAGCCTTCATGTCTTATTTATTAATTTAAAATCTTTAGAACTTGGGTTGTAATTGTGGTTCATAATTCGTTCAGAAAACTTATTTCTTAAGCGAGCTTTAGTTTTTTTTAAGGAAGCTAAATTAACGTTCGGTATTTTTTTTATTTTTACTGTATTGTATTTTGTTTTGTTAATAGCATGTATATTTTTAGTAGTATTACCAATATTTTTTTGATTTGAAGATATACCTATTTTATCAATTATTATTGTCTTATTACTAGTGTCATTTTTTTGCTCATTTCTTACATATGCAGAAATGTCTAATGCTTCAGATTTTGTAGTGCCGTCTGTAGACTAACTCTCAGTGTTTCAGTTCCAGGCTACGCTAAAATGTGCAAATGTCTTATGTAAATCTTATGCGTTGTCGTGTTCTACATTGTCGTTCGTTTCGAAATTTGTACAGCGCTATTTACATGATTTAGTGCTGTCGATAAGTTGATGGCGCTCGTTTTTAAAGTACTTCTCTTTTATTCTTCCTTCTCTTTTTGGTTTGTGTTTATCGTCATCAGAATTGTCGGAATATTGTGTGTTATTTTTTGATAGCGGTTATTATTCTTATAAACCTGCATTTACTTTCATTTCAAAATATTCCTTAGACTAAAGCTCAATATTTAAGATACCTATAATGTTTTTTAGGAATTTAAATTTTAATACAAATTTCTATAATTATTAGAAGTTTCGTGTCTGTGTGAAATTGTATTAATTAAATTCTATGATATTCACATTTTTTACAAGATTGAAGTAATAAACGAGCATGCAATTCACTTAATGGAAATAGTAAGTGGTTACTGCAGCCAATGAACGTAAGCAACTTCATATAGAACAGGGATTCTACCTGAAGTCAATCACATACGTTGCTACTGCCGGACTAAGATGGTCGCCGCGAAGCGAAAGCGAGCCGGTAACCACAAAAGAACAAAACAGAAGCAGAGAGTCTCATGGTACGAATCGATCATCTATGTGGAAGGCTTAATTATGAAGTTTTGGCTATTAAAAATAAAAATCGCTGGATTTGTAAAAAAAGAATACTGTGAAATCTTACACGTCTTAGAATTGTCCATAATTTTCTCTTAAGATGTTAAAACATAAACGGCTCTTTATGTTTCCAGTTTATTATAATAATCAGTGTGAATTTCATTCCATTTTGTAAATCCACAACGCCCGATATAGTAATGCATGCGAGTATTCAAATCCAGTTCCATTATGAACTAAACACACTTAAACAGGGATTTGTAAGTAAACACCAAATTGCGGCGACAGCAGCTGTTACCCTCGATAACACAGATTTCGTGTACCTAAACTTGTATTCAGATTAGCAAAACCGGGCTACGCAGTGAGCACAGTGGCTTGGTAAAATTAACCGTCCGGGGTACGAACCTCAGGCGTAATGTGCGTATTAGAAATATAGTATTAGTTGCTTTAACTATGAAGGAACGCAGAAGGGAAAGTTAATAATAATAAGAAGTAAAATATTCGTTTCCCAGACTTTGAAACTATGACTTTAATAAATACAAATTTGGGTCAAAAAGTTTATATTTCTGAGCATAAGATAAGATTTATGTCTATCAAAAATGGATTAAATACTGTAGCCCATATTCGGACATTTTATTTCACAAATACCAAACTTGAGATCTTATACTAGCTACAAGATAAAATCACTAGCGTGATTAAGAAAGGGGTGCAGCGCCATCTAGTTGTGGCGCCGACAACTGCGCATTTTCTTTTAATCGAGTTTCAAACGACAACAGTTTTCGCAACACATTTCCTTTTCATCGAGTTTCAAACGATTTAAAGAAATTTTACTTTACAAAGTTTCCAAAGGTCGGTGAACTTCATCAAACCGCACTTGGCGCAACACTGTGATAATAAAGAGAATACGGTGACTTTAGACCCGGTGGAGACTATGGTACAGTCTGATACTAATTATTATTTATGTAGGTAAATAACATAAACGTAGTGAACATAGATTCAAATAATAATTGCGTTTTGATTTGGAATTCGGGGTATCGAGTATTATCCAATCGGAGAGGTATATCCGCTACGCCTATTTGTAGCGTAAAGCAGTTCCTGCGTTCCAGTGGAATGGTGCGGGTGCCGGCTCACTTTAACGAGGCGACCATCTTTGTCCACGGGAGTAGCAACGCATCTATGATTGACTTCAGCTAAAACCCATTCCGTATGAAGCTACGTATGCCTGTACGAAAATTTATAGTCAATCCATTCACTGTTTTCAAACTACTTTTTAAATTAAAATTTTACATTGAAAGATAGAATGGAATGTAAGAAATCATTTGAAGGTTAAAGAAAAAAAAAATATAAGATTAAGTAAGTTCTTAGAATCCCTAAGTTATTTCTTACATAATATAGCAATAATAAGTTCCCCTTACGGCCCTAAAAATGTCCTTTTGATGTCGATCACAGATGCTATCTCGGATTAGTCCTTCACGTGAAGTTAAGAATGTGTTCCATTGTAAAAGGGTAAACGATAAGCGATAAAATATTTTGCAGTTATGCTGAATACTGTTTAGAACGTAAAAAATAAAAACGTAAATATAAATTAAACTTTGAATTAGATTCATTAAAATCTTATGTAAAATTCTTTTTGTACGAATTCGGTGGTACCACCGTCTTACCTTTTTGTTTTGTCACAAGCATGTTAAGCTGTTCTGTCCTAGTTTAAAAGAGGCTGTAACAAAAAAGAGGTATATTAACTTAGTCCTTAGCAACAACGCATCTATAACGCAATACGTAACAGATTTTTAATAGATACCATTCTTCAATTAAGAAAAAAATGCCTTCAAGGTGGTAGAATTATTTCTGGTTCGATTCCGGAAACACACCTATGTCTATATAATTACAACAGTGTTACGCATTGCTTTACCTGAAGGGAGTGTCAAGGAAGATACTTATCCGAGGCGTTCCAACTTAATCCTCAGGGAAGGCAACGCATCTGTGGCTGACCTCAGGTTAGACTTTGATCTTGCTTGAGGATTACAGATGGCCATGGGCGGGAGTGGCCACTTACCATAAGATGGACAGCATGCGCGATCGCTATTTTCATATTATAAAAAAGAATACTTTCGTATAACTTACAGTTTTTTTCTTATTTCCCCATTTTGCATGTTATATAAAGATCTCAGTATAGTCGTGAATTACATTACAAATTCTATCTAGTTTTAATAAAATTAATTCTTTTGAAAGAATTTGTGTGACATATTTATGTACCTAAGTTATATTTCTTGAAAATAACCTAAATTATTATTTTTTGACCGACTTCTTAAATGTAAGTTATATTTTTATATGCATAGGATTGTTAAATAAATTAGTTAATATTTTGTCACTTCAAAATTAAAAAGGTATAGTATATTTCTCCCCATTTTATGAATGTATTATTTATTACATGTGCAATAACAATAACACGAAAATTGTTATTGTTTCTAATTTCTGAATTGGAATTCAACCGGTTCCAGGATAGCTTTTGAGCCCATTGCAATGCTGATATTTTTTTCGGTTTCTTATTTTGTGAATTGGCTTGTTTTGAAAACTATTGAGTCGCTCCACTTACTCTCGCGGCTCGTTGACAACGGAACAAGTGGTTTAAAGAGGTAAGTAATGTTCTTGTTGGTAAAATTAGGCCGATTTTACTACTGTACAGAAAATTTTAATTAAGCCCAGCACCAACCGCTCGGTATTAGTAATATATTTTTGGTAAAAGATTTTTTCGCTCGGGTTCAAAGAAAATAATTTGGAATGTTGTAACTTGTTAATTAGGTAGTTTTATTTAAAGTTACAAAGTAAAGTTACAAGATATGCACGAAAATATTCTTGGTAAAAAAACGGTAAATGTCAAAAAGTTTTAATTATAATAATATGGGATGCCTTTGAATATTTTAGGGGTAATTATATTTAATTTTGCAGGGCATTGTTCTCTTATAGTTACGATTTTTTTAGTACTAGGTTATGTCAGCAGCTCCACCCGCTTCGGGCAGGTCTACTGTGGTAATGTCTCATGTGTTAATCAAGACCATAAATTTTGTGAAAGATGCCCAAACACGAATACAGCCTTACAAACTTCCGCATTTATAATATTAGTACGATTATGCGGAGACTACTGATGATAAAGTTATTATAAACTAAACAGAATTTCTAAAGTATATTTTGCAATACTGTAACTTAAACGAATAGTAAAAGTACCAACTGCGTAGTAAATGACTCCGGGCATAGTTATTTGCATAAATAAATGAAGGATAAGAACTAAATAAATAAATGTTTCTGCAGAAATGCTAATATTATACGAAATAGACATGATGCTAAATGTCTCAGTGATTGACTTCAGGTAGAAACTGCTATATGAAGTTGCTTACAGATGGCCATGGGCGGCAGTAACCACTTACCATTAGAAGGACAACATGCTCGTTTGGTACTTCATTCTTATAAAAAAAAGCTAAATGCTACCGTTCACCAGGAAAAGGGCTAAACATTCACCTTATTAAAATATATCTAAACAACCTCAAACTGTTCACAGTTTCAACTTGATCCTAAACTTAGTTCTTAATGGTTTTCTGTGTAACCTTACTTGGCATTTCTGTATGAAATTAGCCTTTAAGTTGTAGAATTTCATCTTAGTAAGTATACTTCAAAGGATAAGCGCTAAGGATTAATTAAATATACATCACGCTTGTTCTGCGTGGCTTCTTTGCCTATGAGGAGGTACTTTCGAAGTTACTTTGAAAGGTAGTTCAGTTCAAAGCAGTCGCTTCTAGGTATAAGTCGCTTTGAACTGAACTATTAACTCATATCTCGATATAAGTGAAGCGAAGTTTGGGAAATAGAAGAGGCATTGGCTTTGTTTATCGATATTACACGCACCATTTCGAAATAAAGGAGTCGTAGTAGCGTCGTTTTAGGCGGAAATGGTGCGTAGTTAGTGTGGCCCTCAATCAGCCATGCAAAGTATTTGATCCACATTCTATGAGGTATCTATTTTATATCTAAACTAATATTATAAAGCAGTAGAGTTTGTTTGGTTGAACGCGTTGATCTCAGGAACTGGTTCGAATTGAAAAAATATTTTTGTGTTAACTAGCAAATATATCGTGGAAGGCTTTAGGTTATATACCATCATGCTGTTTGTTTGTTTTTTAATAGATTGTTCTCTAATAAACGCGGGTGAAACGGCGTGGCATAGCTAGTCTTTATATATTTAGATACATGTAGCAAACGAGCTTGCAGTCCATCTGATGATAAATGACCTCTGCCGCGCATGGACAACTGTAATAAACACCAGATAAGATTAGACTTACCTAACGCTGCTCACGCGATTCTAATGATATGTCATACGTCACAATCTGTCAAGCCGTTTGAGCCGTTTTTACCAAACAATGGGAATACATACATACAAACTGCCACACATACATACTTACATACACTACAAATACATCACCCTCCTTCTGACGCAGTCGGGTAAAAATATATATTATTGGTGACCATTGATTTCATAATAATTATAAAACATAGACAGGATCAGCGTTGTCTGTCCTTGCAAATAAAATGTAGTATTCGATTTCATTTGCCTGTTTTGTGGGTTCAAGTTCATACGATCTGTATTCCGTTTTAGCGTATTTTCATAGTCCTGGAATACCTGGAATCGTGTAGTTTGTATACGTACTTAACACACCGAATAGTAATTTTCACAATCGTAACTGTATATAATAGAATACAGAGCTCTCACATAATCGGTTACCGTTTAACTTTATACGCTATTTTCATGTACCTCGTTCAGAGGTTAAATTGGCATGTAACATATTTGTTTAGAGTATATCGTGTGCTGTAATCAATTTCGAGAGTGGGAGGAGCAATTTAGTAAAGCTTCGGCGCAGCCAAGTGGCCGTTACCGCGATTTATATGACGCCGTATTCGAAGCGAATGAAAGCTGGAATTGTTTTCGGCGATGTTATTTTATTAGCTGAACAGTTACAAGCGTTTTAATGGAAATTTCGAATTATTACGCGGTGGTAATTTGTTCGTGTTGTAAAATATACTTAACAAAGTTAGTTCATGTATCTGTTTTTTTTTATTTTTTATTATTTATTTGGATGATGGTTTGTGCGCGTGCCGAAGAAATGGACATACATACAAATAAATATACGTACATACGCTCAAAAAACATGACTCTTTAAACAACACTATTTACCCAAATGCATTAGATGCAGTCGGGTAAATAGTGATATAGTTTGAAATTAACGTTTTAACTTTGCAGTTTCAAAACTTACCACAGTATTTTTAAGAAAAGTAAGAAAAGTAACGTGTTTTATTCGTACTAAATTTCACTCTAACCTCTTCAATTTGCGAATGCCGTCCTGTCTCTTAACAAACGAGTGTTTTGGGCTCTTCACATAATCATTTCGTCTCTACAATTGTTTCTACTGTCCCTTTTATGCCCCTAACTGTACGTGAACATGTCACTGGAATACTTACAGTTATAGCTTTTTTCGTGAAATTACAGTTAATACAATTTAAGGTTATCGATATAACTTAAATCAAAGTAACCATTTTTAACGCGCGTAACCACGTGCATTGCTAGTATAAAATATAAATAATGAGTTTTACGTATAAATTTAAACCATACTCAGACTATAATCTTACTCTCGGTTTAGCGGTATTAGGTATTCCGTTGCAGTAGCCCTGCACCTGCAGTCTTCGATATTAGTGATATTGGTTCCGCCGCTTTCGGAGCCATTACGTTATAACTAATGATCCATAAAAGCATTTTACAAGATACCCTGTAAAACATTATTTTGTTGCTAAAATTTTAAAGAATCTTACTTAATATTGAAGGGTATGGACTCTTTGTGGTTCGTCTTCGGAGGCACCTCTGCTACATCTATTTCTTCCTAATAACATGGTATATAACATAACTAAGTCCATAATAAAGTTTCGTGGTCTTCCCCCGATTCTGAATATCGAAACTATTTTATTAACCCATTTAAAGTCCTATGTAATCCCTACTAATATTATAAATGTGAATGTACTCTGTCTTTCTGTCTGTCTCCTACGCTTTCACGCCCAAATCAATTAACCGATTATAATGAACTTGGGTACGGAGATAGAGTTGACCCTGAAAAGGACATAGGCTATCTTTTTTCGCGAAAAAAACATTGGAGACAAAATAAGCTACGGAATTTTGTATGAAAACTCGCCTTTAATAAGAATACATTTATTATTGTTCTAACTCGACGTACAAGATTATATAAAATTCGGCCGTATATAATTAAGCACTTAATCCTGATATAATAACTGTCAACATATGAATATGTTACATCTTCGTACTCGTATGTGTTTAATGTCTTAGATACACGCATCAAACAACGTATTTACTATACATAAACTTAGCAAAACTGGGAATCATTATACAGCATGCTTAAAAAAGTTTCAGCGAATAAACTTGAATTCTGATAATTTTGCTGTAGGAACTTTTTCAACTTGTTTAATATATTCGAAATATTTAAATGCACTTTTACTATGCGTCGTACTTTAAAAAAATAAGGATCTTATTTTTTTCGGAAGTAATTATTCTTTACTTTATGCGTAATTACGCAATTTTTTAAAACTTTTATATTTTTAACGAGCATTATAAAAAAACCTGGCAAACCACATCTATTAAGCGACTCTTTACAACTATGTATATTAACAAATTATTTAACTAAAAAATGTATCTTTGTTTATAAATCGTTCAAGATTGACATGGATTCAATCGGATGTGAGACAAGAGATCATAAAGTAGGCAAGGTATAATAATATTATTTTAATGTTTCCAAACAAACTGTATAACTCATATGCGAAGCACCGCCTGAGTTTGGTGGGGCGGCCTCCCCGTTGAGCCTTTAATGGACCTCTCGATTCGTCTCGGAGTGAGAAATATTGTTTCAGCTATAACGTAGCTTAATATTACTTTGCTTCGTGTTTCGGGGAGCACTTATGTAAGTGCTGACAACCCCAAAATAGTGAAGATTAAATAAAAGTTATGTTTGCGTTGAACAAGAGTTTCAGCTGTTTCGTACGTGTAGGCGGTTGTTTAATTTTCAAAAATAAACACCGAAGAGATTACCCGAGGACATGGAAAATTTTCCCTTTTCCGTAGTCTATCTTCACGTGAAACGAGTGTACTCGAGTGTACTCAAGATTAAAGACACAAAAATAAAATGTGTTATCTTTTTTTCGTAGTTGTATATAGGAAAATCTTTTGTCATTTATAGGAAAATCTTATTGTCTCCGTATGTCAGTCCGTCCGTATGTCCGTCAGTATGACATATCCTTAGAATCGTCTTAATTTGCATAGTGACAAGGCTATATATTTTTTGAAAATGGAACATGGAAATGAATGAAAAAGGGGGAGGAGACGGACGAATTTTGTTTCTATTACGACTATGAAGGCTAGTAAATAGACCAAATTAAATATATACATATTATAATACTTTTACTTGACTTTATTAACAAGAACTATATTAACGATTAAATTATTATCAATTACAAAAAATCGTTTTAAGCAGTCGGATTTTTTGTTTTAATGTTTTTTAAAGATGTAACTAGTTATATATTAGTGTAGATAGATATTTGCAACATAAAAAATACGCCATTCAATGTTTGGGGTTGCCTTACCCCAATGATGATTGGAAGTTTACAGTCATCAAGTACCTAAGAATGAAAGTACATTTGAGTACCTTTATTGAATTGAAACAGAACATCAATAGGTACTTGTACTCAAAATCTTTCTATTTAATTGCCAATATTTGTTTTATTTTCAATTCTACAGTCTAGTTTATTGGCGTTCAGTTTAATCCGCTTATACTGTGTTTTCCTTTTATCTTCCAATTTATTGCTTTGTTAGTTAAGTGCATCGACTAGACCCAATTAATGGAGGCTTTTCAGGGTTCCGTATCCAAAGGGTAAAAACAGAACCCTATTACTAAAGCTTTGCTGTCCGTTCGTCCGTCTGTCAAACTGTCTGTCTGTCACTAGGCTATATCTCATGAACCGTGATAGCTAGACAGTTGAAATTTTCACATATGAAGCATTTTCCTGGCCGCTATAACAACAAATGCTAAAAATAATAATAATGGTACGGAACGCTTCGTGCGCGAGTTCAACTCGCACTTGACCGGTTTTTTTATTTAAATTTTTGATGAATTGATTGAGTAACAGATTTCATTTTGTATTAGCGACATTTTTTATATTTTGATTTGTTTTAATTTAACCTATTAAATTGTGAAATTAATTTGAAAATGTAATTAAAAGTAATTATAGAATTGCATTGCATTGTGTTGTAAAATGTATACTAACAGTAAATAATAAGAGTAACGCTAACGCATTATATTACTGACCTGTAATGTTAGTGAATACTATGATCAATAAATTAATAAACAATAAATAAATAAAACGTATAGTTCAACTATAGTTGCATCGCCGGCACATCTTTCTGCCGCATATCAGCAATTTTCACGTATTGTGCTGTATTTAACATTGTAAATGTGCAAACATTATGTGGAAATTCAAGTGGATTTCCCCTAAATTTAACTCTTTTGTGCTTTTCCTTTGAATTGACAAAGAAACTCATTTACACATTCGTCTCCATTAATTCACCAGCCGTCGGCATAATCAAGAAACGCAAGTGCACAATCTCACATGGAAATACCCGGTGTAGGGTGGCCATATCAAAAAATGGGACGGATATATCGACAAAATAATCAAGAAAAAATAATTTTGAAAATCGGTCCAGGAACGGCGGAGAAATAACCACCTCCTTTTCGAAGTCGGTTAAAAATGAACAAAATAATATTTCCCTGTTTTTAACTCACGTCAAATTATACCCTCATCAATGGTATCATTTTTAGTACCTTTCCTCAGTTATATTCAACGTTACTTTCCAGTTTGACATGCAGGGGTTCCGGGTTCGATCCCCGGCTGACTATACATCTGAATAATAAAATTAGATTTTCGTTCTGGGTCCGGGTGTTTATCAATTCGTATTTGTGCGTGTCCATAGCATCCACTTCACAGGAGAAAATCCTAGTTCGGGTCTATAAGTGTACAAAGCGTTACAATATTAACCTGCCCAATATGACCATAATTATTTTATATGAAAATTTTAAAATTTGAAACCCTATGGAATCCATTTTAAAGCCATCGGTTGGCAACCCTATCGAAGCACTTGCCTCACTAGACACTCGTATCCAATTTGCTCACACAGAACAGCGGAAGAAAAAGTATAGTCAGTGGATTATACTTTTCATACCGAGAATATAATTTTGCATGTTTCTGTATCAAAGGTAGGGCGAGACTACATACATTGGTTTCTTGTAATATTTTCTAAATGTGTCGTATTTTCGTGGATCGGAACAAGAGTCCAAGTTTAAAATATCAAAAAAAAATTTTTAAAAGGATTTTTTTACGTACACAAATATTACATCAAATAAGTAGGGAACGACTTTTTGACTGATGTTGACTCAAGCCAAACATTTTTAGGCGCATTTCAGAAGTAAACATAAGCGGTTCACTTATGTTTACTTCTGAAATGCGCCTAATAATATTCATTCCACAAATTTGTCTCATATTAATAACACAAAAAAATACAGAGTCAAAAATATTTATCAATTTTAGTATCGTCTCTTTACCAAATTCACATGTTTAAGATAAATTTCATATATAATTTTAAATATTAAATAATAAATAAATATTTTCATATATGATTATAAATACATAATATTATAAAAAAGCCGATGATCAAACGTTAAACATATATTGTACAACCACAACTGTATCGTGAATTGTAATTCCCACATAAGTAGTGCAACTCAGTGAATTGTCACTAACGCGGCTCACGACTTCGACTACTGCAGCCGTCGAGTGTGAGCTGTGACGAACTGCTTTAATGAGAATAGTTTCAGGTGTATTTGCTTACATGTGTTAACATATAGCTCAGGTGAGGCACTGATGTAAGACGGTGGAATCACGAATACGAAAGGATTATGTATATGCTGCAGTATTATGATACGCACATAATGTTACTGTAACATATATTCATGGTGAACTACGTGGTGACATTTTTTAACGCTAACGCTTTCTACAATCATAATCTACACTATACCTAGATACGTATACTATACTAGATACCTATACCATAGATACACACAAAGACAAATACACAGACACTTAGACCCAGAGCAGAAATCGAAATTGATCATTCAGATGTCTGGCCGGGGATCGCCCGCGTGTCTGGACAGTATTGTGACCGCTCCGCCATCGCCACGCGGGTCGCTTTACATATATTTACACTGTCTTTACTTATGTGCTAACTATAGAGTACTAGATAAAAACACACACGCTTTCTACACTAATAGCCCCACTCTAGGATTTTCACTTGTGTCGTGGGTGCCATGGACACACAAACACCCAGACCCAGAACAGAAATCTAAACTCATCATTCATATTTCTGTCTGGCCGGGAATCGAACTTGGGACCCCACTACGTGTCAGACCGGTAATGTGACCGCTCCGCCACGCGGATCGTCAATGCACCAAGTATGAGATGGATACTTTATAAACAATATGGACTGACCAAATTAAGTTAGATTTGTCTTCTTTAATGAATTATCCTAATTATTAATGAGGGTATCCTTTTGTCACTTGATATTAATAGCGCTTAGGGACCAAACATCATAAATCAATGTGATATCTGAACACGGTGGAATGGTTTTTATTTAATAATATCTGTACATTGGTGTGTGTACAATTATCTTGACTTGTCATACTTAATTGTTCATCAAGCAACATACTTTTGAGCCATAATTTTAAAAATATGAACAATCAGTCCTAATTATAAAAAATCTTCCATTTTCACCACGCAATCTAGGCATTACATAGGTACTTATAACATCTTTGGTTGTGGATGTAAGTGTACCCAGACGCAGTGTCACTGGGATGAGCTCGCTTAATTACGACAGCTGAGCTGCTCAATCACAATATTCCTCGTAGTAATTGCGTTCAAAGTCGCTTTGAATGAGGGCTGGATGCATTTCAGAGGCAAGGATTTAATTCAAAATTGCCAGTATTGTTTCTTGCCATAGACTTTAAGATAGGGCTTATGTAGACGTTTCATTTGCGTTTATAATATTGATAACTGTGATTATTTAAAAAATGTGTAAGTTTACAATAACGCTTTCTACACTCGTCGTGTCGTGGGTGCCATGGACACACACAAAGACGAGTATACAAGCACCGAAAACAGAAATCTAAATTATTCATTCAGATGTGTGCCGAGGATCGAACCCACTGCGTATCAGACCGGTTTAGTGACAGCTCAATCACGCGCGTGGTCAAATAAGTAAATAATCTACGACTAGAAAAATACCGTAGAATTGAACATGTACATTTATACCTCTTTCCTGATAAAGTCAGATCATACATGTCATCATCTCATCCTTAAATATACATTTTTGTATATTTTCAAGGTGTCTAACCCCAATTCAGTGATAAAAGATGTTATTAATGAAAATAACAAATTGATAAATAATGATACCAAAACCCTACAACACGTTTTTAATTGTATTTATACTGAAACTTAGATAAATAACATATTCAAGTTAGTATTTAATTCTACTAAACATATTCCGTAGAACGCAAGGCGCAAGCCGAGTATCGCGCCGCGTGCAATGAAACACGCTCATTTAATTAGAACTGCCGTATTATTAAATCACAATATCACTAGCGGTGGTGCTCAGTAATTGCATTCGTCTCATTTTAATTGTGTAAAACTGAACAATATACTCCTATGTCGAGAGAGTGAGTGAATAGTAAAAGACATTTTATACATATATAGCATTTTATAAACACATTTTATATACTTTTTTTCGTAAAATGCTTTCGAGCGTTACTAAATTTCGTAGTACAAGGTGTGAACGAGTAGTTTTCGAGCCGCGTGCAATGAAACACGCTCAATTGCATTTGTCTCAATTTTATAGTGTATAATTAAACATTATTTTCTTATATTAAGGAAATAAGTAAAGAGCAAATGACATAACATATTTATATAGCATTTTATTTACTCTTGTTTTATGCTTTCTTTTAAAAAATGTAATCTAGGGTAGCTAAATTTTGTAGTACAAGGCGCGAGCGAGCGGTTTCCGCGCCGCGTGCAATGAAACACGCTCGCTTAATTAGAACCGTCGTACTCTTGAATCACAATATCTCTAACGGTAGTGCGCAGTAATTGCATTCGTCTCATTATGAATGCCCTTTTGCAACGAGACTCACTGTCGATGAGGCTTGAATTAAACATTCGTGTTGTATCAGAATTTGCGTGGAGTGCAAAGAGCTTAATCTATTCTTAAGTTAAGAAGTAAGTTATTCAATATTCAGACATGGCTATTGTTAGACGGTTTTGCTAACTGACCATTAATTTAAAATAATTTGAAATAGGCTCCAATTAAAACTATCTTTAAATGAACGTTTTTATGTTGTGGGTGACCGGTTCACACTTAAAATATATTAAGGAAGAAATAAATAAAAACCTGTTTCATATCGGCGTTCGAATAAAGAGCTCTATGCTCTTCAGAGTATTTTTAACTGTTATATTGTTTTATTTTAAATATTGCAATAACGATTAAAGCTTAAATTTTATATTGTTTTAGGGTTCCGTACTCAAAAGTAAAAAAATGATCCACTCTCTGTCCACTATTTATGTACTCTACCTCTTGAATCATTATAAATAGACTTTATATTTTCACAGGGTATGTAATATTATGATTGGTATATGAGCAAATTAAGAAAAAGGTTACAAACAAATGGGTTCTTATGTAAGCAACTGATACTTGCTGGCGTTTTTTAACTTATCCTTCAAACCGAATAGGTAGATGTTTAAAATTTTCACAAAGCATGTACTATCTACTATGATAGCAAATACTAATTTATAAAGTTGCAAATTTTGTACAGAACCCGTCGTGCGCGAGTTGACTCGATCTTGGCAATTTATTTTTCTTTCATTTCATTTATTACAACAGTTTCATGCCAAACAAATATTAATTGTCAAAGACCGTACAAAGGCAGTATGCGTCAGTTTGTCGGGTTTCACCGTCAGTTGCCGGACATTATTAATCAAACGTCGACATCCGAAGCGCTTTGATGCACGTCTGCGCTCATTAGAGCGAAGTATTACCAGTTATTGTATTATTGACGGGGTCAGTGCATTTGAATGCGTAATCCAATATCCGATATAATGATTTGATGCCGTCAGTCAAGTTTTATCGACCCGTATAATACGTTTTTAATGCAGCATAATTAAAGTTGAATTAATGAAAATGATTTTAAATTATGGTATTGCGTTTACTTTACGTTTAACTTTGGAATTAAACGTATATTCTATCTGTTGTCTGCTGAACATAGGCCTCCCCTAAAGGGGTTGTTGCCAATAGTCACTGCGCCAGACATGACTGTTAGTAACCGGTATGCATCATCATACCGGTTACCAACAATCATGTCTGATTAGGTAGATTATGGACCGAAATTACCTCCTACGGCCTTAAGAGGGAGTAGTGCTATTCAAAACTGACATCATACGATGGTTTAATTGGAAGTCAGGGTAAGATAAATGACTCGGCAATTTTAAAAAAAACGTGTGCGCAATCCACACAGGGCAGACTCATGACGAGAGATCGAGATCCATATAGATAACACATATGGTTTATATACATGTTCAACGTGTACTGCCAAGAAATTTACAAAGTAAATAAATAATCAATTCCTTAAGACCGATAAAAGCAAATTAAAAAAAAAACGATAATAAACAAATATACGTGACGAATAAATAACCTCTTTGGGAAGTCAATTAAAAGGGAACCAGTGTGATATATTTGGAAACGTTTAAATATTAATAAATATTTTGCAAGATAACCAATAACCTGGATACCAATCCAAATCGTCAAACTATGAAACCGACTCCGAGTTTAAACGATTGATTGATCAAACGATGTGTCGTGGAACCGCGCGCTTTGATGTGCTTGTACCCCATTAAACAATTTGTTGCATTTAAAGGAATCTTTGAACATGTGGATAGATTGCCCAGTATTATTTTTTGGCAAAAATGAAAGTAGTTGAAATTTAAATGTAATTAAGTGTCCTAATTTATACAGGTCTATGATGGCACTTACAAATTGTCACAATAATTATCACGCTACCTTCGGATCGAAATCAATCATTAGGGTTCCGTAAAAAAAGAGTGAAAACGAGACGCTGTCCGCTTGTCCGTCTGTAAGCAGGCTGTGTCTCATGAATCGTGATAACTAGACAGTTGGTTCACGTATGATTTTAATCCATAGCCGCTATAACAAATGCTAAATACAGAATATAGGCGAACTCAACTACAGCAAACGTGTAGTTAAATAATAGTTAGTAAATTTTATTACTCGATATTAATAACTGGTAGACGCTTAAAACATTCACAAAATATTTCGCTGTATATTAACTTGAAAAATAAATGATTAAATTAAAATAAAATGAATATTTAAAGCGGGCTACCATACAACAAACTTGATATTATTTGCAGTTTTTTTTTATTGATAATGGTACAGAAAACTTTTGCGCGTGTCCGACTCGTACTTTTCCGGTTTTTGAAATTAAGCTGTATTAATGGCATTAGTCTTTTAAGATCTACAAAATCAAATATATAGATGTAAGTTTATATGAAATAAATAAATAAAATTACAATCAAAATTGTAATAAACGACTGTCTATGCAGGAGACGAATTACTTCGATAAATCCCTCCCAAAATACTACCGGAACCAATAACGCACCATAACCATCCAAATCGTCAAAGACTAGCCATCACAGACTGGCATTCCGACATGCGTTCAAACGTCAGCAGCGAAAGACACACATCGCTTTGATGTGCATCTGGGCTCATTGGAGCGAAATATCTATAACTGGCTGTTGCTCTCGACTCCGATGTAATATAATTAATGTAAACATTGAATCCCCTTAGGGGTGGAATATCGTAAACATTGAATCCCCTTAGGAGAATATCAAAAGATATATCCAGAGTGAGGCAGTTCTTGCGTTTCGGTGGGAGAGTGTGGTTGCCGGCTCACTTGTATTTGAGGCGAACATCCTAGTTCTCGGAAGTAGCAACGCATCTGTGATCAACTTCAGATGAAACACCTGTTTTGAATAAAGTTACTTACAGGTGACTTCAGTCTTTTGAAAAAAAATAATAAAAAAACGGGTGCAGTCACGAAAGCAGTGTAAAACCCTGCTCTGTTAACGTTTGAAGGATGTGGTAAGGGAGAATACTTATTCGAGGTCATCTAACTTAGTCTTCAGGAGTAGCAACGCATCTGTGGCCAACCTTAGATAAGACTTTAGTCTTTTTTTATTAGTAATCCAACAGCAATACATAAAAAAATATTCACTTTATCATACATTTTATGGTACTATATTAAGCCAAAGCAGGATTACACAAATAGTTTATGAAAAATACACAAGACCAATTCGTGTTAGTGTGTTAGTGTGAATGTTAGTGTTCAGATGGCGCAGGACCGGTCGGAGTGGCGCAGATTAAGGGAGGCCTATGTCCAGCAGAGGACTTTAAAGGGCTGATAGATAGATAGATAATTAGTGTTAGTGTGTGCGTATGTTAGAGTGTGCGTGTGCAGTCGTGTATCTGCAATGAATTACAGGTTGAAGTAGCAAACGAGTATGCAGTCCACCTGACGGTAAATGGTTCCTGCCGCCCATCTGTTAGCTACTTCATATACAACAGCGGTTCTATCTGAAGTCGATCACAGATGCGTTGGTACTCTCGGGGATTGAGATAGGCACCTCTTATACAATTGCACGTTCGACTTCATAATATTAGTAAGATTGTATGATTTATCGTATGTTTCATCATATGTTACGGGTCACATAAAAATAGTATTGGGGACAAGTCTCTAACCACATTATTTCAACTGACATCCCTTGTTTATGGGTCTATATAATAAATCTTCTGTAAGTCAGCCCGTCCGAAAATGTGAATATATGACCGGCGTAACTTTAACTGAAAAGTTAAGGAAAGACGAGAGCCGAGTGTTAAGTGTAGGGTGGCTAAGCTTTTAATAAAAAAATATGAACAGTTCTTATGTAATTTTAATTTTAATATACTTTTAAATCGTTTAAATTTGTTATCGTTTACGTATGTTTAGGAAAAAATATATAACTAAAAACATACTTCAAATGACTAAATAACATATATACGTGAATATTAATCAATTATACATTAAGTTCCTCGGTGATTCAGTTACCGGAAGACTCCTACTTAATTAAATGGACTGCTATATTAATTCAATCAATATATAATTTAAATTCCATACTGTTTTAATAAATATATTTCTCCGAAAACTACAAAAATCAATAATTTTGAACAATGTAATCGACTGATCAATATATTTGTCTGATAATAAATGAAAAACAAATAAATAGAATTATCCTATAGTTTTAACCATAATCATGGTCACCCACAACAATGCGACATAAGTTTTGACACCTGTCCTCCGCTGTCACTTGTAAACTTTTTGATTTATGTTCGTCCCGCCTCGAACGTAATGATATGGAGTCTCTAGCGCCAAATTTTATATTCTGCTTCATCGTAATGGATTTTGTACATTGGTTTAGAAAAATAGAGTTTTAATGTTATTGTATGATGTTTGTGGGAATTGTTAGAATTTTGTAAGATACTATAAAGTAATTCAAAGTTTTACAACAAGTTCTCAATTGTAATGTATCAAGTAGTAAGAGAGATTTTTCATATCGTAAAACATACTGATTTAAATCTGCTCAATGGCAGCATTGAGCAGATTAAAATCAGTATGTTGTTATAGTCTTTTAAAGATATAAAACAGACAGCTGTTTTATATCTTTAAAAGACCATAACTAGAGCATGGTGAAAAAAAGTAAATCTTTGGAGAAACCCGCATTCCTCGGCAGTCCCTTGCGTTATTACTGAAGATTCTCCCTTGCCACAAATTAAAACAAGTAGCGAACAATGTTAAACTAAGTTCCAAATAAACGTTTAGATGAGGGCTCCACATTCGAACGACTAAACTGTTACGGTAGTTACAAGGTGAAGCCAAGTACCGCCAAAAATAATTAGCGTAATATCCGTTATAATAAACTGATTATGTAACCGTTCATAATACAAGTAATATAGAACTTTGTAATAACAGTTGATGTTGAGGACAAAGCAAATTACACTATAGCGTTAAGGAATCTTGTTTCCGCCTTGAATTCCGTACGAGACAGTCGTTTTAACGTAATAGTAATCCGCTTAACGTACAACGAGACAACAAGTTAACCACCAGACGGTGAAGCTACTCTACTCTCAACCTCACGGCTTTAAAATACGGGTGTGCGTTCTATAAGCAAGGGTGTAATATTCTACCGCACGTGAAGGGCGACATGTCTTATTAGAAGCAATTAATTTGTGGGAGGGGGCGCGGTGGGGGCTATAATCAGTGTGCTAAGAGTTGCGTTAATTCACAGGGAAGATCGGTGACTACGCTCGAATTATCGCGAAGATTGACTTCTGGGAATATCTATGTTAGCGCGGGAATATTTGGTTTCACGGGAATTAGTAGTACTGAACTAACTGAAGCGCTCGCAGACATGGCTTAAGACTGTAACCCATAAAATTTCCGTAGCTTCAGGCGTTGTCAGTGATTCTATAGGTGACTGCTAGTAGTTATAATTATTGTGTGCTAGTTTCTAATCTTTAAAGGGAATATGAAGTCGTCGTTATCTGATTGGAATAGCAAAGGAGCATGCAGGCCACCTGACGGTAAGTGGTCACTGCCGCCCATGGACATCAGTAAGCAGCTTTTTATATAATAGGTTTTGTACCTGAAATTGATTCCAGTACGTTGCTACTCCCGATACGACTATGAGTAAGCACACCCTTTCACCGAAACGTACGAACTGCTTCACGTTAGAAAAGTGTAGCCGATGCCCATTCTCGGTCGCACCATACTTGTCCCATCTACTGGTGAACTACCAATGTGTTGCAATTGTCTCTTTAACAATTGAAAAACAATTGCATCCTGGAGGCCCAAATCTGTGTCCATTTTCTGTCCACGTTTCAACGACTTAACGAATGTTATTCCGGCCTGGTATTGGTGTTATTTAACTCAATGTATAACCAGAATTACATAAATAGCTGTTTGTTATGGAGTCAAGTTTTTTTTTATATGAAAAACTTCTTTTTTTCTGAATAATTAACAATTATATTTGTTGATGTGCTTTTTTGTATGAAACAAAGTCTTTTAATAATAAGAAGGAACACATAAATAAATTATCCAAGAAATAAGTGAAACGAGCCAAAGCAATCAAGTATGTGCTCGATCAAATTCGTTTGATGTCTGAAACATAGAACACGGTAAACAGGACACGGCGGCGAGGCATGACGCGGCGAACAGACGGACAGGTCCTGTCAAACATGTTCAGTGAACATGCGCGATCAACCATACGGAGAATCACTCGATCATCCGTGCTCAGTCATGTTTCAATCTCGTGTTAATATTTCTATGTTTTATATATCGATAGGATTTTTGGCGTAACTATTAACTGTGATATTTTTTTGCGAAGTATTATTGTTTTGCGCGAAATATTTTGAAGTATTTCAGATGTTGTTGCTTAAGAGCAGCTTGAACAAACAGTACCGACATATGTAAGAAAATCAAAAATAAAAAAGAGTTTTGGCTTTGTGTCAAAGCATAAATACTTTATTATTTTCCAAATCATACACAAAAGTCAATACATTACCAGTTTTTTTTTTCTCTTATAGATACTTTTTCTACATATACTTGTAAAAAGCTAGCAGAATCGACGTCTTCCAACGAATTCGTTCAGAGTCTGGAATAGAACACGGTGGACGGAACATGCTACAATAACGAACAGAGGGACAGATCCTATCAAACATGTTCACTGAACATGCGCAATTGACCAAAAGAAAGATTAAATCTTTCATGGTAAGTTATCTTGTTACTTGTCGGTGATAGGAATGAGCAAATAATCGAAAAAGTTTTGTGATGGAAATAACTTACTATGTTGGCCAATTTTTTTTTTTCATTTTAATATGAAACAGGTGCAACGATACGCGGTTTTTAATTTGTCCGTTGCCGATATTTCGCCCTAGTTGCATGGATCGTGGTCACGGCTGCGGTAGCGGAGATAAACCGTTGCACGAGCAGTAGCATTCCGCGATAGTATTTGTCTGAAATCATAAAAATATTGGGTTAGGTTAGGTTGGACCTTACCGTGTTTACTTTTTTGTGATAAAATAGGTCGCCACTTCTAATATGCACATGACTTTTAACCGACTTCACAAAAGGAGAAGGAAAAAATAATTTAAACAAATACTGTTTTCTTACATACAAAGTGCATAGTTCTGAAGTCGTATATTTGCAGAAAATAGATTCGTCGTTGTAATCTAACAAAACAAAATAGGTTGAGCGCCGACTTCGGGCTATGCACTATGTACTATGTATTTAAGTAACCAACATGCATATTTTTCTTCTTTTTGGTGATATTGAAGTCGGTTTCAATGTCTTCAAGGTCTTATGTATTAGGATTCCGCACTCAAAGGGTAAAAACGGGACCCTATTACTAAGACTTCGCTGTCCTTCTGTCCGTCTGTTTGTGATCAGGCTGTATTTCATGAACCATGATAGCTAGTCAGTGGAAATTGTCAAAGTTAAAGTATTTCTGTTGCCGCAGTCACAACAAATACTAAAACAGGATGTACTACATACATATTTAAGGGGTATCCCGAGCAACAAATGTGATTTTCTTGCTGTTTTTATAATAATGATACGGAACCCTTCTTCGCGAGTCCGACTCGCACTTGGCCGGTTTTTATCTTCGTCGCCTCCTCCCCTACATGCCTACTAATCTTACTGGAGTTGGAAATTGCAATATCACACATTAAATCTGCGGTTAAAGTCTATATCGGATAGGGTAGAACGTGACGCTCGGCCAATAGGCTTCAATCAACAAAGGATGCAATCGAATCTATTGGCATTGAAATTAAATCTAGAACACTAGGCGGATCTAAAGCGGAATTAATTGGATTATACAGGAATGTTTATTACACTAGCGTCGCTAAAACGCAGCAGATATTTTTTTATCAGTCGTGATGTTATTAAGTTAAATATGTAAATAAAATAATATTTTCCACAATCTGTCCACAGGCTTTGAAATCTTTGGATACAAAAAACATACAGTCGAATATAGAATCGCCTTCTTTTTTGATGTCAGTTGAAGAAGTAGAACTCTATATGAACGTACTTTAGCGCCATCAAAAACATGTCTTTAATTGTTATCATTTATACATGGCAGTGCAAATTTAATTTTTAAATATATTATTAGCATCCTAAGCATCTGCGATTTATCTTTCCTATTTGAGGTATTCGTGTTTAAACTACTTAAGGCGCGTTCAAATCAGCCGTTATGTATTGCGCAACTGCTGCGCAGCTGCAGCATTTTGGCCTAAAGCAGTGCTACTAATTAAGAGTCTATCGTAAAATTCAGTAGGCGCTGTGAATGTAGCAAAGTTAGATGAAATGCACTATTAAAACCAAGGCTGCAACCGCGCGGAACTCAGCGGCCACTTAGAAGACGATGGGCGTGTATATCAGCAATAAGTGTCGATATACATGCCCAATCTAAAAAAATCTTATTTATTGTTTTTTTTTCTTAACACAAATCATTTTTGACTTAAAAATTGCATTCTTGACAATAAATCTGTTGAAGTTGCAACCGTAAGACAGACAGACAAACGTTTTAAAAAGAATTAGATCAGATTTCCCTGAACTAATACATACAAATAAAAATTGGAACTAATACATACAAATAAAAATTGGACTGTCACATTTTAGTTTTAGGCGTGTTAAATAAACAATACCAGGCGTTAATGCGATTTGAACAACCGGTTGCAAGCAGTACAAAGGAATCCGCGTCGCTAGAATTAAATTTGAACATTGGATAAGCCTAAACCGGAATTAATCGGATAAAACTAGATAGAATTTGTCTATCATACTAGCGCCAGTAAAATGTACCACATTTTTTCATAGTGTTTTTGTTTTAACATAAATAGCAAAAAAGGGTTTTGGTTAATATTGACTTTCAAGACGTCCCGCGTGACGGAGCGGTCACCATACCGGTCTGACGCGCAGTGGATCTCGGGTTCGATCCCGGGCCAGACAGAAATGTGAATGACGAGCTTAGATTTATGTTCTGGGTCTGGGTGTTTGTGTATTCGTCTTTGGGTGTCCATGGCGCCGACGACACAGGAGGAAGTCCTACTGTGTGGCTATGAGTGTAGAAAGCGTTTATGTTTAGCGTTTATTCCGGTTGTGTTTCTTTGGAGATCCCGGAGTCCTCTTCGCCGAAAATCCCACATAACAAATCGTTGCTCCCACGGCATCAGTTACCTACATTTAAAGGTTTGCCCCTCGAGAACAAAAAAAAGTAGTACATACAATACTCCACTTAAATAAATGGCACATAAGGTCGACGCAACATAAATAATACTGAGCTAACTACGTATATACATTTTGATAAACACGTCTGTTTGTCTCGCGGCTCTAACAACAAGGTAAATATGAACAACAGTAGCTGAGTAAACGAGCGGTGACGACCCTTTAACCAAAAACGTTTTCAATCTGTCTTCACACTTTTTTGAGGTCACCGGTTTGGTTTAAAATAAACATTTTAGCAAATAAACTCAGTTATAAAGTAAATATGAATAATAAGGTGTATTTAGTGTTCACCGGGAAAGAGCCCGGTAGAGGGCATCGCGCTTGAAGGACTCTGGTTATATTCCGATATGCCGGTGTCTTCCACACAGCGCTGAGGACGGCACCGGAGAGGTTTTTAGTGCGGTAAAAACCCACATAACCCGGCGTTGCTTCTCCAGCGTCGGGTACCTTTTGAAGGATTCCCCCTCGATACAAAAAGGAAAAGGTATTAAATACACCTTTTTTGTGTAGTAATATGTATATAGGTATCTATGGCACCTACAGTGGGGATATTGTGGCAATAAAATATTTCACTATACATGTTTGTGTGCCTTACGTTCACACTTATGCTTTATGCAATACTCCTCGTATTATACCGATCTACGGTGTACTTTCGATCCTTAAGCATTTGGTGGCTTACTTTCATATGAGGCATCCATCTTAGTCCTCGGCAGTAGCGAATTTTACGCTTGTTTGCTGCTTTGAACTTTAAAAAAAACCCGAATCCCGACGGGGTTATGGGCATAGAAAGGTGCATTTCATACTGGCACGCAAAAAACTCAACTCAATATTTCATAACTACACCAACAGATGGCGCTGTTCATATTCAAAGTAAAGACGATGCTTTAATATCAATCCGTATCTGATTCGAATCCGTATATCACTTACTGGCGCGCAACAAAGCTAATATAATTAGAACTTGGCACAGCTTCGGTGCGCGATGTAATTTATCGAATTGTATCTGGCGTACGTTATTGTTATTGTTTGATGCCTAATAGTGACTTCCGGGCGTGGACCTGGTAGCCAAATAGACTCCTAAGGATGTACTTGATGATGATTAGTCTATTTATTGCATTCATATGACGGCACGTTAATTGGAATTGAAATAGAAATTTACCTCTTATGTAGTCTTTTATTGTTTCTTGTATTTTAAGCTACAACAAATTAAACTAATTCAATGGATTCGGATTACTCTATATTTTTTTACAAAATTGAAATAGCATATGAACATGTATTCTATCCAAATGTAATTGGTTCCTGCCACCCATGCATTTGCAAACAACTTTATAAAGAACGGGGGTTCATTAGTGCTCCCGAGCACTAAAATGGCCGTCTCATATGTGAACCGGGAACCACATCCTTCCATCGATACCCAAGAACTTCTGATATGTCATATCATTTCCGTTTGAGCTGTAGCTCGTGTCAAAAAATAGACATACATACAAACAAATATTCATACATTCATGCATACAAAATACATTCATACGCTCGAAAAACTTTACCCTCCTTCTGACGCAGGAAAATATGATGCTGACAAAAAAATCCAGGTGGTAGAACGAGCAAAGTTTACCCGGGGTGGTACCTCTGTCACACCTATTTCTAACGTTACTCCACGTTAGAAATAGGTATAAATATGACATATCAGTAGAATAGTCTCAATTTGCAGTGATATAGGCTATATTTAAAAAAAAGAGGAAATAGAGGGGGGGGGGGTTACTATTTCGTCAAAAAATTCGTTTTAAGCAGTCGGATTTTTTGGTTTTATGTTTTTAATGATGTTACTAGTTTCCCAACACGCTCCCAAAACTTATGACATTTAGCTATGAAGTTATAAACACGAGTATTATATGAATATGCAGTTGTTTCAGAATTATTTACGTCATTTGAATTGTTATGTATAAGTGTTTGTATGAATGAGTTTCTGTACACGAAACTATTAATTTTATGTGCATGTTACTTTATACGCTCAATATCACACCTTTCAGGTTGTTTGTTTTAATCTTTAGTGTTTACTTGCGTTATGATCAAAAGGAATTTGTTGAGACTATATCTACGAGTATTAAATTGTAGTAACTAATTCAGTATTAAAGTTTAAAATGAGATTTTATGTTAAATCATAAAAACTCCACCTTT
>DWNE01000521.1:0-28205 GCA_018249875.1 Cecropterus toxeus | reverse complement strand
CTAAAATCAAAGTAGCCTAAGTTACGCCTTATGATATCAGCTATCCAACAGTGAAAGTCCCATCAAAATCCGTCCAGTGGTTACGGAGATTAGCCGGAACAAACAGACAGACAGACAGACAGACAGACAAAAATTTTTTTTAATGGTTTTTTGTTATCAATATCATGTATATATTTATATGCATTTGGTACAAAAATGTTATTTTGATATTACAAACAGACACTTCAATTTTATTTATATTGTATAGATGTATAGATAACACCAGGCAGATAAAGTCTCAACATAATATGTTTGTTTATGTTGGATACAAGTGTTACTGAGTACATTTTACATCCTGTTCATGTTACGAGTACATTTGTATAAGAGGAATAAGCCTACACAAATATTAGCTTCATATGCATGCGGTTGCCTTTATAAGACCTAAAACAACATATTTGTTATACCTTCACCAACTAATTTACTAGTGAGGTAAAGGCAAGTGTGTATGGTGTGCTCTACGTAAGCAAGGTAATTAACGGCTTGGACGGTAGCCAGGCCTTCGTACTAACTTTTGCTAAACCACGAAAAAATGGCAAAAAACGTGATATATAGGAAAATATGGTAATATGTGATTTTAAGCTGATATTATCGCAAAATTAATACATTTTAATATGTTACGGGTACTCACGATACGCAGTTTTTGAATTTATTTTGTAGATAATATGCTACTATGCTCTTTAAGAAACTAGCGATGTTTTATCAGATTGAAGTATCAATCTATCATGTTGTCCATCTCATGGTACATGGTCTCTGCCGCTCATGGACATCTGTAAGCAACTGCATATAAAACAGGAGTTCCGTGAAGTCAATCTAAGATGCGTTGATCCACCCGAACTAAGATGGTCACCTCATATGAATGTGAGCCGCATACATCTTAGAACTCATTATTAAGTTCAATGATTATTTTAACATTATTAGGTTACTATTTATGTGGCTACCACAAATTATTGTAATCGCCCAGGGTTGACTGGCAGAGAATGCCATAAGGCATTAAGTTTACCCTTGTAACCCTTCGTTTTAAAGTGTTTCTAAAAATAAATAAATAAACTCTTTTATATAACTGTAGCAATAAACGCAAATATAGCCCAAAGGGACGTATAACTAGTGTACCTAAAGAGTAGATACGTAAGTTAGTACGATGGTAAAGCTCTTTATGATTCGACTACGGAAGCAGCACCGCCATACCTGTTTCTGCCTAATAATATCAGTGTTATTAAATGCCGTGTTTTGATCTGAAGAGTGTGGTAACGAAGATATACATATAGAGGAGTTCCAACTTAGTCCTCAGGTATAGCAATGCATTTGCAACTTACCCCAGGAAAGACTGATTATATATAAGGTTGATTACAGATGTCCATGGGCAGCAGTGACCACTTACCATCACGTGATTTACAAGCTTTTGGTATTTCATAATTAAAAAAAGACGCATCATTAAGCTATTTTACCACACTTGACGTACAAGAATACCATATCAACTGTTATAAGAAAGGAAAAGGGGTAACCGTGATACCTCAGCAAGAGAACAATAACAACACAGAACAATTCTCCAGATGCTATTAACGTTGTAATTAAATAAAACAAAACCTATTAATTCCATTTAATTAATTTGAATAAACCTAAGGCATAATCAACACTTTAGTTTAATGCCAGCTTAGCGAAGTGTTTTAATTAGTTTCTCCGAAGTACTAGGCATACACGTGAAATATATTCACGACGTCTCCTTCGGGCTAAATTAATTTATTTTCGATTATAATCCAAGAGAAATAGGTCGCTACTAAATTTCCTAAGTACGTTTCTTTAGGATTAAGCTTATTAGTTTTAGAAAGGAAATGTATACAAAATGGCGGTATGATTTACTGGTTTAGGTCCCACTTGTCACTAAATTATTTCCGTAACCGTCCTTTCTCGTCTTTTATCCTATTTACATGCGCAATTTTTCTTAATTATATAGCTCATGTCACCCTGCAAACTGTGGTTCTAATGATATGCCAAACGTCACAATCCGTCAAGCCGTTTGGGCTGTCGCGTGTCAAAGAAATGGACTATCCATTCATACTTTCATATATACATGCATGCTTACACACATACATACATACATACATACATACATACATACATACATACGAACATACATACATTTATATATGCATTCGTCTGACGCAGTCGGGTAAACGAGTACGAACTGAATCAGAGCACACAAATAAGCTTACATATATGTATAAGCCATATATTATGTCTTGCACATTTGTGGTAAAAGGTATACCTACCTTTTTATATCTATGACAAATACTTGTATATTAACAAAAAGGCAGCCAACCGCCACACATCATTCATATTAATCATTCAACTGATTTTAACTTTCCATAAAACGTAAATGTCATTTAATCTGGAATCGAATCTACAATGGGGTTATGAAGGGTCATAAAGGAAAAGTGTATGGGATGTAAAATGTACCATGTTACCCAACTGCTCCAGTGCGGGCGAAAAGCGAGACACGAGTTTTCTGGTTCAGGAAAGAATGCTATATGATTCAATAAATTAAATATAGCGTATGTGATTCAAATAAGTAAATAGGGGGAACCTTTAAAAGGTACTTGTCGCCATGTGAGCGACATCAGTTATGAGGGATTTTTAACGCACTAAAACCACCTGGTGGCTGTCGTCGGCACTACGAAAAGAAGTCCTGTTTTAGTCGCTTACGACAGGCAGCAGATGGCAGGAAGGATAGTAAGCCCATTATTGTCCCAAAGCTGGGCACGGGTCTTTTCTCGGAATTTAAATTCTAATACGCACATCATTTTAGAAAAATCAGTGGTGCATACCTGGGATTCGAACCTCGGACCCTCGATTTTCAACTATTAAAAAGGCCGAGTTTTAACTATTACACTATCCCTGCTCTTTAGGCGGGAGATACCGTAGTTCTATTCTAGCCCGGAGATTACAGTGGCAAATAGAGAAGGCCTAGATTTAATATATTTAATTAAATCTGATTAGTGTTCAACATCATTGTATGTTAGTTGTTTCAAGATTTTGCAATTCGAAGACATTTCTCTTTCGCTTCTTGGTGACATTGAAACGAGAACCTGAGTAATAATTTTTTTATTGAAAGTAGCAATTTATCAAAAATTTTATAATTGCAAAATAAAAATACATAACAATTAATTTATTAGTACTTTAAATATCCGTAAATATAAGAAATGAATTGAATTTAACATAAATTTAATAATGTCATCCGAAAATTGAATGATGATGTTATCGGAAATACACAAGAATTTACTTAATAAGAAATTTCTAATCCTATTTCAACAATGATTAGAATAATGAAATAATTAAATAGGTAGTATAATAAAGGTAAACAGCATTCGCGAAACCAAAAAAGGACGAATGAAAAAAGACAAACCGAATAAGGAATAAAAGCAAAACGCCGCTTATGACCCTTGCGTCTACACTCGATACATACAAACATAAAAATATTGCACGACCAAATACGGGATACGGCAGGTGTCCGCAATAGTTATGGATACAGGCTCAAATTACAATCGGACGGTTAATAACGTCGTTGTACTGGCGTATTTGGATGTAGCCGATTCATTTGGGACTTTTACGACGGTGAAAGACGTATATCGAATGTCGAATGTAAAATTCGAATTTGTAACTTTGAGCGTCAAGCCGAGATTGTCCAATTCGTTGCAAGCTAAGGTTTTTGAACCATCTGGCGATAAAACTTGTATTACACCGTATAATGCCGCTAAAGTTACAGGCTTATAAATGTTTTATTACAAGGATCTTACAATTTCAAACGTACCGCAGATTAATCATCCTGCCTTCATAGCAAATTCATTTTACGTAAGACGTTGAAGACGTTATTCTTCAAGTTTCATATGAGGAACAATTGCGGTTCTTGAGGCACTTTCCCTCGTTGAAACTTTATGCGTAATTTTAATGAGCTCTTCGTTAGAATCCTTTACATTCTCTACACCGAGAAGCCGCAAATCCTTCCTAACTACGCCATTAACGAGAACTATAATTTCTTTACAAGTGACTTCCGTTCCAATGGCATATTTACTGAATCCACCAGATAGTGTCGCATAAAATATTACTGGGGAAATGCTTCACCATACACAAGTAGCGAAAAGCGATAGACGATTTCGATCAAAGTTGCATTGGGACAAGAAGTATAAACTGTAATATTAGGGGAGTCATTATATAAAAGAAAAAGATCAGTAAATAACATAGGGAAAGTGTAAATAGGTTTATCAGAAGTTTAGCAATCATTATATGATTAATTTGATCAGTAGATATTTATAAAGATTCACAAAAAAGGCTTAAGTTAACTAAAGCGTGTATTTAAATGAATGAAATTGATTTATTCTATGCAATTAGTGCTTTATTTTTTGAGTACTGGGATTTGAACCATAGTTCTAACAAATTTTCTGCTCGTTACATGGCGATGTTGAAACAACAGTCTTATTAATAGTGTTAGGGACATGTTCTTTTACAAATTTCCTCATTCCGGACCTTATCGAATGAGGAAATTCCGACCATAGCTTTCTTCTTGCTCAACGAGTTTAAGCAATGAATCAGAAACCAAAACTAGTCGGAAATTCAAAAGAATTAACGAAGAACCGATTGTGGAATCACAAGTTTAATCGTATGATTTGTAAAGGGAGACAAATGACAGTTTCATTGAATCATCTAGAAAAGCATTAATAAAATCAAATAAAAAATTAAGTAATATCAAAATTTATGTATTTTATTAGTATCAGCTATGATTTATTATTTGTACAAGAATAACAAATACAACTAAAGGAGGTAATGTTATTACGAAAAATATCACAAAAAGGTCTAAGAGAACAAACTTAATAATAAACTCGATAATAAATATATTTCGCTTTTCTGCGTCCACTACGGTTATTTCTGAGAATTGTCTTTGATTTTATATGACCAATATTATACCAAACACATGACCTTCCACGGACTTTAATTTTATCTCGACAATTTGCTGACAGAATGTAAATCTTGTTACATTATAGAACAAACTTTAGTATCCGTTCCGAAGGACTTACATACCTACTTACATTAGGTACGTTCGTCTGTCAAAAGAGTATAGTAGCGACTTCTGACATAGTTCGTCTATCGTCAGACGGCATGTAGGTCATTGCCTCACGTTTTTACGTTGCCATAAAATTTTGGCATTTCCTACTGCCAATTTTTTGTTCGCGCCCTTACCCAAGTACATTTTTTTTTGCACAGACAAATGACAAATACAGGACAAAATATGAAATAATTGACATACGCGTCTTTTCGCGTTATAATAAGAACAGAAAATAACTGGCAGATGTAACCGACCAAATCTATCCATCTCGTTCATTTACATAATCAAACAGAATTCAGGAACGGTTGCCAAAAGCAAGAAAGAGATTAAGTGCTTACAATAGACCGTTATAGATTTTACTATTGACACGATTTAGTATGCACTCACGGCTAACCACTAACGGCCAACGTAAACAGTGCGGAGTCCGCACAGATGTTCGGTGACGCAAAGGCACTGATTGTATTAGTATTCTGTTTAAGTTAAACGGTTCTAATTGAAAACGAGCGTTCCGTTTGCTTATTGATGAAATGTTTGATGATTGTCAGTCTACTGATGAAATGGGAACGGTCAATAAAATCAGTTTCTTGATTGAACTTAAAAGTGATGTGAATACTGTGATGTCGATAGTTTTATTTTATATTTTGAATGGAATGAAATCGACAATGGATTAGGTGCATATAGTAATGTGTCTAAATTATTTGTTTCAGTGTTTACTGTAAAGTATGAATTTGTGATATAGCGATTGTTGAATTATTAGTAATGATATTATCAGTCCAGATTAAAGGAAACTTGTGTAATGCAGTTCTTTTAGATAATATGACCAAAGACCAAACGCCACAGAAAATATATGCAAATCTGAACGTTGTTGCAAAATCACATAATGTACAAAGATTGGTGTATTATTTAAATTTTCATTATACGAAATGAATTTCAAGAACTACTTTATCATGCATTTCGTGCAACACCAGTAATTTACTTTGAATAGATTACGTTTGATACAACCAGTAATCTCATTTTATGAATAATAACAATTCGACATACAATAACTTTCCAAAATATAATTTTTGAGATAAAATAATATGAAAAATTTTGAACCATCAAGAATTATTTCAACCCGATCGAAGATATTAACAGTATTTTTAATTTCACGAAGTTTATTAAGGACTCAGATGTGAATAATCTGGATGCGAAAGGTGTAATTATTCAGTTAGTTACAGCTTAAGTCGTAACTCTCCAAAGGATAGCTATGCAGGTAGTAATTATAATATTTCATGCAAATGTTCTTCACGACGATATGAATATGATAATCCCATGATTTATGATAATATTAGTGTTGGAAGATTATGTAAAACGTGAAGAACGTTAAGAGTAAGACTTCAATATAAATAAAGCGGATAAATAATCTATCATCAATACAAACCATTCTTAATACAAATAGTATGATTTCCGTTATTATTAAATTAACAATTAAATTATCTATAATGAGAGTAAGTTTATTATTTTAGAGTAATATTATGATTTACTGACGATTTATATTTGACGCTAATAAGGCGAAGCGGTCACCATACCGGTCTTAACGCTGGATCCTGGGTTCGATCCAAGCCAGACAGACATCTGAATGATGAATTTAGATTCTGTTCTGGGTCTGTGTATTTGTGTATTCGTCTTTGAGTGTCCATGGTGACAAGACAGGAGAAACTCCTAGTGTGTGGCCATGAGTGTAAAAAGAGGTTTTTTTTATCGCTGAATTGATTATTTTAATATGTAACGGGTACTCAGGAAACGGGGTTTTAATAAATTAATAATTCTCATTCATTACCAATTTACATTTCTCATTTCACGACGCATTACATGAATCGTGGTCACAGTGAAACGGACGTGGCGTGAAGGAACCTTTCACAAGCATAGACAACATCCACCCTATGTCTAGTTCGTTTTTGTTAATAATAAATTTTGTTTTTGTTAATTAATAAATGGATCGTGGTCACAACGAAACGGCCGTGGCGTAAAGGAACCTTTCACAAGCATAGAAAATATCCACCCTATTATATATTATTATATAAAAAACAAAAACTTTGTAAGCAACTTCATATAGAAAAGGGATTCTATATGAAATCGACCACAGATGCGTTGCTACTCCCGAGGACTGAAATGGTCGCTTCATATAAAAGTGAGCCGGCAACCACACGTGTCCACCGAAACGCAAGAACTGCTTCACACTAGGAATAGGTGTGGCAGTGGTACTTCCCGGTCGAATTACATTGGTTCTACCACCTGACATGCAGCCCACTAGATGGTAAGTGGCCATGGCCGAACATGGATATCTGCAACCAATTTCATACAAACCAGGAGTTCTATCTAAGTCAATAATCGATACGCTATTGACTTCAGATAGAACCCCTACTCCCAAGGACTAAGGTGCTTGCCTCATACATAAGTAAGCCGGCAACTACACCATGCCACCGAAACACAAGACCTGCTTCACGACAGAAATAGATGACATGATACTTCCGGTCGAACTACTCTGGTAACTTATACTTCAATAATATTTTAATACTAGATAAAAAATATGCAGAATTTTAATTGATTTCTATTTGTGTACATTTAAATTGGCGTCCAAATTAACATTATGATGATTTTAACGACCTATCGTGTTCGATATTCAGTACAAAAGGTCAAGGTTGGCAACATCGTTTTAATAACATATATCGCGGGCATTGCAATCAACTAACTCTCATTTGTAGTTTTCTTTTCTTAATAAGGACATTAGATATATAATAATATCGATTTCTTCCAGCATAGCCCAAACTAGGTTTTCTTAACAAAGAAAAAAGTCAAACCCGCTGAGTCTCTTGCCGGATCTTCTCAGTTGAGATCATCTTCCGATCCGGTGGTAGTGTAAGAAAAAATACTTTAAATGACAATTTGTAAGTGCCCCCGTAGGCATATATAAAATAAAGACATTTCATTACTTGTAATGTGGGTGACATGGACACACGAATAAAATACAGAAATATTCAGATACAGAACGAAATGTAAATTCCTCATTGAACTTCCCGATACTTACTGCGTGTCAGTCCTATATAGTAAGAGTAACCACTTCGCCACGCAACTTTCAAAATAGGAAATGACGTTACATGTTAAAACAATCACTATCACTGCAAGGTTGTCGAACGAGTATATACTGAACAGAGACCATTGCTACAAATATTTATGCCAAGAAGTAATTTTTACGTTTCGGTGGAAAAGTATAGTTGCCGGCTTACTTTTCCATCAAAACATGACGACCATCTTAGACCTCGGGAGTGCCAACGCATCTGTGATTGACTTCAGAACCCTTGCTCTATATGAAGTTATTTCTATGGGTGGTAATGACCATCATGTGTATTGAACAGAAAACAGAACAGAAAAAAAAAAAAACATTTATTCGCAAAAATATTGCAACACATATACATACATTTAAATTGGCAAAAAGAAAGAAAAGTAAAAAAAACAATTACAATACCATAAACCAAATACAAAAACAATATTAAACAAATAAAATAATAATAAAAATATAACAATAATACGTTAGACGGAGACAAACAAAAATGATAATTATGTGCTGCAATAGCCGCAAAAGGGAGCAAACTCAGTTAAAGCCATGAAATAGGTAAAACTATGTCATGGCACTGATTTTCAGTTTGTCCCGTGACTCGGACGGCAGTACACGCGCTCGCTACAATAGCTGTAGCGATAAAGCACAACTGTCAACTAGCGTTGGTGATAAGTGTCGACGCATCGACGTAACCGACACACATTTATTAATATAAATATATGCGTAAAAAGTTCAAAGTTTTTCTATTAAAGATTTCATATTTTTATGATATTAGTACAATTAAAACATGTATGTTCTTATAGTTAAAATACGCCTTGTTTTCTCACAACAAAGATATTATTTACTTACTAAAGTAATCTATGTTACTTGTTTCCAAAAAATATAACTTGAAAGGTCCTTCTAGAATGAATAGAGACACGCGGGGATGGCCCTAGGGCATAACCAAGTCTCGAGCAAACAGAATCCGAAAGGAACGACATGAGATAACGGACGACAAAGTATTTATAACATTGTAGCAGCAAACCTACATACAGTATCTGATGTTAGTGATAATTCAAAATAGAAATAAAGCTTTACCTAAGATCGCCACCAATTTATTACTAAGTGGAACTAAGTGGGCTTTATGTCTTTCCTTATTACATGTTTTATACCAGAACAAATCAGCCCTATAGTATAGTACAGCGTTTGATAGCAGTATGGTACGATAGTAGTACATATGGTGAGAATAGGTAAAGTCTTCCCAAATAAATCATCTACATTCATTAATGAGTTAAAAATATAAAAAAGAAATTAAAGTGTATAAGTTGACAAAAATAAGAAAAGTTAGGTTTGATTTATGTATTAGAGATAAAAACCTTTACTCGATATACGACATTTTAATTGAGTTTTAGCCGAGGGACCTGTATAAATTGGCATAATCGATTACCAGCGTTTCAACGGCTTCACAGGCGACTATTAATATCCTGTCTTCTCACTCGCGCCCAGGATTAATAACTTCATCGCCGTGCGGATAAAAAATGTATATAACTATCTGTCAATAGTGGCTTCCATTAAAATTCAATGGAGGATTTATACGGGCGGCGATCGACATCAGATACCTACTCGAGCTATCGAATGAAATGCTTATCTGTTTTTTATCTTACTGAGAAGGCCCTCGTCTATTAGTACCATGAAATGAAACCGAGTTCCTTCTTTTTAGTTGGAAATTCTATCCCCTTTGTGGCTCGCAGCCTCCTGCGACGTGCGTCGCGGCGCAATGACGCGTTAATTGTACCTTTTTTTAGATGAAATTATAGCTCGTGGTCGTGCAGCTTAATGAGGGATATTGAAAGACGTGTTATGGAAAACAAAACGAGGATTCGTGGCAGTCGGAATTTAACAGATATTTTCAGACAAAATTACGTATATTTACGGAATTTTAGAGACGCATATGACTCACGACTGACAACAAAAGATGTTTTCCACATATGCATTTTAAAAGCTACTTACGTGTTTCGTTTCATTTAAAATACATTAAACAGTGCTCATAATATTACTTAATTTATATTCCCGAATTCTCCAACGTTGTTTTTTTTTGTAACCAAATTATAAATTCTATTTCGAGATAATTAAAAAACAATCAAAACACCACAGGTCTAAGAAATATCAAATCAATTCGTAGCAATCAACGATTCGTTTCAGACGCCCGAACTGTAATATTCATACTTTTGAACCATTTCCTTGACAATAATGAAGAAATCTCGAAGCTAACAAAAAATAAGAGTAAGCGACGGGAGTTCGAGGCCCGGCACTAATTAAACTGCTTTACGGTGCCGGCACAAAGGGACTCTATGACGAAAGCACTGGAGGCATAATTTTTGTGCCGCAATTTCGAGCACAAAGTTGCTCCGTGGGGTGTGTCTGTTCTAGTTTTAATTTTCATTTTACAACGCCCTCTGTGGAAACTATTTATGCATATTAAAATGTTGCGCCGGTATGCTGGGTATTTAAGAGCGGACGTTAGGTTGATTACAAACGTTAAGTGTTTAAAAATGTTATGGCTATGTCATGTATACACTGAATTTTAAGCAAAGTATATTAAGTAATAATCAAAAGATTTTAAACATGTTCTTTTCTTGTATTATAATTCTATATCCTGAAAGAAGAAAAGTAATGCATCTCACCTAATAATAACATTAAGTGACTGTTGGATTGGTATCTGTAACCAACATGAAATATGACTATAGCCCAGATGTCATTCACAAATTACTATATTTAAGGACTAGTCGATACGGTTCATAATTTTTTTTATCTATTCACTCTCCGTTTTAATTCACAGCTAGAACTAGAACTAGAGAACAGCTAGAACTAGAGAGTCATGTTTAACTGTGAGCATGTCTTTACGGAGAGCCGTCGACGCTTATGTACTCGATCTACGAGTATTAGATATTCGAATAATTTAAAATTTTCAATTTTAAAATTTAGAAGTTTAATTGTCATGTTAATTTTCAAGAAATAATTTTAAAAGGTAGCGTGTTCGGCCAGCCTTAAACCCGTGTATCGCCGCGGGCGCCCGGTGCCCGCCCGTGATCCGGCGCCTCAATTTATTAACGCCTCAATATTTCCACCTGCATCTGCAGTTATTGCGGCGGTGCTTACAGCTTCATTTTCTGCTGCTTTTAATAAAAATAAACTAGTGCTGTCGGATTACATTTTGTTTCGTCTACGAAGTTTGATTTAATTGCGGTGTTTGCAAACTGGCTTTGCAGTTTAACTAACAAGCCGGTGTGTTGTCGATCTGCCGCAGCCATTTACATTGCAGCTCTTCGACATGTCAAATTAAAATGACATCAATAATGTATTCTTGGATTTTTATTTAAAAAGATTATGCCACGATCTAATCTCCTTACAACTTTTAGGTAATTTATATACTTTGTATTCTGTGTTATAATTTATTCTAGTAAATGAAATTCAAGAAGTGATTGTAAACCTACTTAGCAATAAATAAACCGACTTTGACAGGACAGCGATATTAAGGCTGAGATATTAGACGTAATCTGTATAAGACCACATTTAGACTAAAACACACAGAACACGGTGCAATATAGACAAAGCAACACTTTTGGACCAGAATACATGTGGTAGACAAAAAGATAGTAAAAATCGGAATTGTTTATTAAGCGAAAATATTTGAATGTACAGTGACAAAGTACAAATATAAATTTACATTAATGTGCGGTGTCGGACTTTAATAATACCACTACCTCACTATCCATTGATGTCGTAGGCGTAAACTAAGGGACGAAATGCAAGAGATGGACGTTAGCTTGCTCCTGTATTACCTACATTAACACCTACTGTACTCACCAATACTCATGCCTCGTAAGTTGCCTCTTGACACCCCATGAGGGAAACCAGCTGCGGACATCAACAGATGGAGGGACGGAAATTTACATTCACATGCAATGGAAAGATGACGAGAAACACGCAAACCTTTTACAATGCCTGATTTATTAATTGTGTTCATGATTACCACAAGGTCTTGGAAAAAGGCCAAACGACCCACCTGGTAGGTAGTTACTGCCGCCAATTGCCGTTTGCTGCACCAGGGACTAATGTAATGCCGGTCTTTAAAGTACTTAACAGTTATACGTAGCATTCGTCCACGAGACTAACGACGTTTAACATTACAAACAGTCATTTGAATATATTTCTTGTTACTTCTATTGATTACGAAAACTTTTTTATACATATGAAAGGAGGAACTAGGCATGTCCCATGCACCCTAATGTTATGTGGCACATTACCATCAATCTCGGCGTCGCATACTAAACAGACCAATGTGTGGCTGATCATGAATATGTTTTAGTGACAGAAGTAAATTAACGCCTATGAGGGGTGACGTTTTAGTACTAGCAAACAAAAAAACTGTATTGTAATAAATAAATCAACATTAACATACACTTTTTTTAAGCTAAGTAACAAAAAGCACGTACCTCGCGTGTTGTTGTAGAACGTAATTTCTTATTATTATGGTTCTTAATATTATATTTCATTAAATCAGAAGACTGTTTTTAATAGTATTACTGTTATTCTTAGTCTTCTATTCTCCTCGTCCGATTAATCACAAAATTATTATGGACTCTACTTTTTATAATAGCGTTTGCGCTTCATAATATTGATTTACTAACACCTTGACCTATTCTTTAAATTATTAATATAAATTAAATTATAACATATAATGGCCACAGTTAACATAGTTATAGTATGTTTATTCTTGGTACATTGGGTAGTGGTCTAGTACCCTCGCTCACGTGTGCGCGCCGCCCGCCGCCCACGACGACGGCTATTCAATAAATGTGCACGAACTAGTCGTTTTTGTAGGCTCGAGAGCTCTCGTGGGCGGCCCCAGCGGACCCTCGAACTCAATACGGCTTACGAAAATAAAGTAAACATGTATAAGTGAGTCGTTATGTACTTTCCGAGTTCTCAATGATATATGTCAATAGAGCATAACTTTTGAAATTACTGATTGGTAGACATAGTGGTCACTTTATATACTATCATACTGATTGTTTTTTGTCAATAAGTTAAAAATTAAAATAAAAAACTATTTTGTAGAAAAAAAAATCACTCCAAAAGATAAATAAATTGTGTACACAGAATACCGCTTTTAATAAAAATAATGAATAATAACGAATGAGGCCGATAATTTGGAAGATCAGATAAAAAGCAAGTGTCTCGTTACATTCAGCGGAGCGCGGTGGCTGCAGATAAACAGTTTCCACATTTGTACGTAAGTGGCAGGACACGAGCTGGACCGGTCCTTATCTCGCTGGACGGCGAGCAGCTGTCTTGGGAACATGTTTGGTGTACTTCCAAACTTTTGACTCGCCTTAAATTAAACTTGACATTAAATAAAGATTAGTATCTGCATACTTAAATTGATTACAATTAGTAGACGTGTTTCGAAAGTTGATAGAAGGAACCATACGTTGAAACAGTTCTTGCGTTTTGTTGGAAAGGTGTATACGACTAACATACTTATAAGGCGACTATATTTACCCGACCGCATCTGAAGGAGAGTAATGTTTTTCGAATGTACCTATGTATGTTTGTTTATATGTACGTCCATTTCTTTAGCACGCGCTATAGCTTAAACGACTAGACAGATTATGACGTATGACATATCATCAGAATCGTCTCAGTTTTGCAGAAAAACATATAATTTTTAGAAATAGGCGAGAAATAGGCGCCTACAAATAGGGGGAAAGAGGACTGCTTTGTATAATATTATCGCGACAAAATGGGGTATCAAATGAAAGCTAACAAATAGACCATTCTAATAATATATGTATATGCTATAGTACTTTAACTTAACTGTTTCGTCGAAAACTCGTATAAAACGTTAAATGAGATACATCATTACCAACAAAACGTCGTTTTATGCAGTCGAGCTTTTTGTTTTACTTTTTATAATTTAATGTAACAACTTTAGTTCTATACAGCGGCAACGCATCTGGAATTTTCTCACAGATATCAATAGGTGGCAGTGGTCAGTATTGCTACTTCAATCAAATAAAAACTGTTTCACTTGTATTTGGCAGTGACGCTTCACATCTAGATTCCAGATAAGGAGTTAGTAAAAAATATTACAGCACATACACGTCCCTTTACGGAGCACAAATATCGGACCGCTAAAAGGGACAATGTGTGCTTGTTCCTCATTACGTCCATGCTCGGCTTCACGCCTTTACCTAGCTAAGTGTTTAGCAGTAAGTGTGGCCGTAAGCGTTTAGCTATAAGTGTTTAGCGAGCGTGACTCTGACGGCGGCTCTACATTCACGCGGGAACTCACACTAGGTCTTTGTCAAAAGAATGTTTCCAGCTACATTTATTAGTATCGTGTTCGGCTTGCCTTGAAGTCTCACCGAGAGTGTGCAGCCACTCGGAGTACTAGGCGCGCCGTGTGGACGGCGGCGGACGCTAACTGCCCCGTCCGTCTGCTCGTTAGCACCGCTTCTCTAATGCCACTAAAAGCCGAAACGCCATAAACAGAACCAAGACAGCAACACGAGTGGCGCTGTTAACGGAGATCAGATATCTCGCTTAGAAATTTCCTTAAAATCACCATTGCTGTCTTTTCAATCAACGATTGATACTAATCTTAACAACTCTTGCAAGGTACTAATTATTTCGAGGAAGAAATTCTGTAAAAATAAAGAGTGTAAAGCTTGATAGATAATCTTAAAACTTGTTGCACCCATTTAGATCTGTCATTCGATAGCTGATTGTGTTACTTTTTTCTAGCTAATATTTTATGTCGCATCGCTAGCAATGAAACAAACACCTAAGCACGACACCTAAATATGACGGCGCGGACAAGTATCGCAAACACGGCACACAAACATTATTCCGTGACACCCAACACGAGGGTCGGTAAAACTATAGGCCTACATAGCAATAGGTACGTGGAAAAAATCTCTTTTATGTCAACAGCGTTAATGGTAAAGTTTTAGGCGAACAAACAGCGGTGTGTGCTTTGTGCCTTCTGCGAATTATTTCCAGATGTGATGCGAAATGTGAACGTCATTAGCGGTGTTTGCTCTGACGCGATTTCATTTCTTACGATACGATCGGAAGTTGTGACATATTGTTTGTAAAAGGAACTCTCTGCCGGAGTTTTTCGTAATAGCTATAACTCAATGGATTTTTTGGTAGATGTCGTACGAGATGCCTAAAGGACAATATCCTCGAGATAGTCGACAGGATATCGTCGACAGGAGCATTTCCCATGTAATATCAACAATATCTACTGCGGGTACTAACACGCATGCCAGGCATGGTGACTATACATAGAAGCCCATGTCCAGAGGTGGATCGTAAAGGGCTGATGGATGGATAATCTGGAACTGTTCAAACCGAGTCTCGATTGCACGACACTCAAGAGTCACCATCGGCTGAGATGAGTATATACTCATGGTATTGTTATTACTATAAGCTCATCATTATACGAGTATGTATAATGATGAGCTTATAGAAATAAAATACTAAAAGCTACTATTCGAAGTCTGTTAATCTGTCTTGTACAGTTTCTTTATCATATAATGGAAAGATTGAAAAGGGGTAAACAGGCCTACAGGGCTACTTACAAATTATCAGTTATATTTTTTTTTTACACTACCACCGGGTATCTGATAGTAATGGATCACTACTGACCATGGACAACTGGCATATACATCGCTACGTCCGTAGACTAAGTAGGAATGCCTCGAATAAGTATGCTTTCTGTACTAAAACACTTCGAACCAGAATACAAAAGCGCTTAATATGTATGTGTTAATATATGTAAGGCAAAAATAAATGTGACGGCGGTAACGTTGAAGCCAAACCACAAAGAGTTCTTCAACCTCTGAGAAGGTCTATTACCTTTAAACTACATTCAAATTGTATACGGAATCTCAACAGAATTGCGCCGTAACTGAAATAAACAAAAAGTGAAAAACTCATTTCCATTTAAAACTAATCCCGAAGGAATGGAAATTTCAAACACTCCGGAGATCTTGAAGAACGCAAAAATATTTTAAGTTTCCACTCCTCATTTTTAGGGATACGTAGCTCTACATGCAGAACCTTAAAAATATTTCACTTACGTGTACATTAAAACTGATCATGTAAGATGTCTGCAAATAATTTTAAAGACTATAATATTTTATTTTAGGTCTACATAAACAGCCATATATAGCAAATTACCAAATACTTCTTTAACTGTTTTTTAATTTTTAGTTTTACAAATTGAAGTTTATTAAAAAAGGAACCCTCAGTTAGCTACGGAATCCTCAGTCGTGAGTCACACTCACACTGAACACTTTTTTATTTATCTCCCCTCCAGCGCTCTGGGAGGAGGGGTTCGGAAATGAATTTTAATTATGACTCTTCTTATTATTTTTCGTTCAATATCCCCCCGAGTGCCCACCTCTGTCGTTACGGAATATTCATCGTAAGTACTCGGGATTGGAAAACCGCTTGAGATAATGAAACAGTACAAATTCACAAGTCTGCGATGTTTACCTACTCAAGAGTGATATTACTTTTGGGTTTTGGATTTTAAAGTAATAAATGCAAGTACTACCTTTACAGTCTTGTATATCTAGTTTAAATAAATAAAATAACGATTTCTATTTATAGCTTCACAACACATCGTTTTCTGTGTCGTGGGTGCCATGAATACACACAAAGATAAAAAATAGATCTAATCAGAAATCTATATCGAACATTAAAATATCTGTCTGGCCGGAAATCTAAGCCGGGAATCATTGCGTATCAGACCAATATGGTGAGCGCGCGAGGATCGTCAAAGTATGGTCCCGTGCGGTACATATCTCTTTTCTGAGAGATTACAGACGCGTTGCTGCTCCATAGGATGGATTGAAACACCCTATATAATATCTTTGTACTGCATTCATTGTTCAAAGCCTAGATTAAGTGACAGTCTTACTAGTACCTACCACCAAGTTGTAAATTTGGAACAGTCTTCAACCTGAGCTAACACACTTTTTATGTAAATGCCTCATTCTTTTTTTTAAATATGGATATATGTAAAAAATAAAATAAAATTGCGATATTCTTAAGTAAATAACGTTATCCTTCGAAACTCATCTACCTCTTTTTCCCTAAACATACAAGACGTTTGACTAGATAGATTACCTATCTCGAACGATACACGCTCCCAGCGAACGATATCAAATAGCACTTTCTTCGCCTGATCCATTTCCCACGTCACGTCGCGTGTCGTTCCGTCACGCCGGCACGCCGGCACGCCGGACGTGCCGATAGCTACGATCGTATCGATAATATTCGACACGAATTCACTTATCTACGCGCACTGCTATCTACTCCTCATACATGTTATGAGGATAAGTGTAATCTGATTTGACAGACTATGTGAACGAAATACTTTCCAGAATGTATGAATTTTGTGTACGTTGTCTGCAGTTATTTATTTAACAGACTCCTATTTCATAAATTTGATATATTTTAATGTAGGAAACGAATATTATACCTTTGCGATGTTTTAAATCTCATCATTTTTAATGTGTCTAAAATCCCTCAAATCATTTTCTTTACAAGTATCTTAACCACTAAATTTATCTTAAAATATGTTATAAGGTCGTTTCAAAGAACGTTAGATTTAGGGTTGTAGGCTTAGTCGATAAAACTTAATGGATATAACGTATCATTAGATACATAGTTATAGAAATATTGCCTACTACGAAATATTTACTCGTAGTTATAGAAATATTTCCTACTACGAAATATTTAAAACAAAAGTTCCTTCCCTCGATATTGAAAAAAAATAAATTAATGTTTTATGTCTTGATATAAACACAGCATATGTACCCTACAGATTGAGTTTATGTGCCTGTGCGTATATATTTCCATTGTGTGGCTTAGCTCAGTATGGCGTCAGGAACGGCCTCAATAATAACGTTATCGAGTTTCGCGTTACGCAGTGACCACCAGCGCGCTGCGAACATTGGTTTCCAATTATTAAATCCGATTCCAGTATTAACAATGCTGCGGTTTTCATACAATCTCTAATTTAATATCCATTTTATTACGTACAGCGTGTCATTTACCTACGTTACTTTGTAGTGAATGCAAGTAATGAGTTATTATCGAACCCGTCATTAATTATATTCTGGATGCTGCACCGAATAATCTGTACCAAATAATAAAATTAAGCGTAATGAAAATATTAAATTATATTTATTATTATTTTTTTTCAAGACAGATTATTTGATCAACCTCTTGAATAATTTACCACCGAAACTACGAAAAATCATAACACATCCTTTCTTACACCTTTCACATATCGATATAATTTACAAATTCATTTAATAGTGTATGAAGTAGGTATTACGATTTGAAATTTCACTGTTAATTTATAAGATTAGTTTGTCAAGGTTTGGCATTGTATGTATACCACAAAAACCCACATCAACAGATCATTGATACAACACTAAAAATTATAAAGAATAACAAAAATAATAGGATACTAAAACTATTAACACAAGAATTAAAAATACTCAGAACAACCACTTTACATCGGTAACATACGTACCTACCTACTCAATCCGGATTCAAACCTAAGCATTTCCGTAGCATCGTCACAAATCGTGATCTTTTCTCAGTAAATGGTGCATTTCAAATAGTTGACATCCTAGTAGATGTCTATCCGTCATGTCAGGCCGAGACGTGTTCAGTGCCGAGTTTGGTCGCCACTCCAAATGAGTCGCAGTGGGAAAGAACGTCGGTGCATTATTAAGCCAGTGGTACATTTGTGAGTTAAGGTGTGTTGTCCGGTTTAAATGCATCGTACGGCTAAGATGTGCATCATGCGGCAAAGATGTGCGACGTGCGGATAAGATGTGCGATTTGCGGTTAAGATGTGCGTTGGGCAGCTAAAGTGTGCGATATACGCCTAAGATTTACGTTGTGCGACCAAAATGTACAGATGTAGCTAAGATATGTAGCGTGCGTTTAAAATGTGCAGTATGCGCCTAAGATAGGTTTGTGGCACGCCACTATAATATACGTCGTACCTACGGGTCAAATGTGTGTCGTGAGGCTAAGATGTGTAGCGTGCGACTAAAAGATACGCGGCATGCGGCTAAGATAGGCGGCGAGCAGTTAAGATATGTGAAATGCGACTAAGATGAGCGTGCAGCCAAGATGTACGGTATGCGACTATGATACACGAACGGCCAAGATGTGCGACGTAAGCTTAAAATGTACGACGTATCGTTGAAATGCGTTGCATACGACCGGTAACCTCGCCGGTGACCAATAAAGCAGACACGATTCCAAGATGTTTTTCAGAATTACGTCTCGGAGAAGACGAGTGAAAAATGCCTGCATGGAAATATGTGTGACATCATCATCGAGCACCGGGAAATTGCGTATGCATTTGACGGTTCTCACATCTTTGCTTAAGGTTCACCGCCCAAGTATCTATATAGTAATCGGTATTTCGCCTTCTTTCAAAAAATCTAAATAATCAGCTACTCCTCAAAATCGTTCCAACACATTCGCAGACTCATCCATGACCTTAACATAAGAATCAGGACTCTTAAATAAAAAGACATAAGAGCTACTCCGAGTTTAAAAGGGTTCGCAGGAAAAAGAGAAAAAACCGAAGCGGTAGTTAAAAGTCGTACTTTTTGCTCGTGCAATGAAATTTGATACGCTTTTAAGCGACGTTTCCTTCTTAGTTTGTATCGTGTTAACGATCGACGGAGGACTCCCCGGAACGAGTTCAACGGACGGACACACGGGTTTCTCAATATTGATAGGGATACATATGAGTTCGGGTTGACACGAACGCCTAGAATTCGAAATTAGTTTTCTGAAGAAGTTGCGAGTATATGTGTCTGTAATGTTCTATCGTCAGCGAGTTTCTCCAGCTTCTTTAGTTTTCGTTCATCATAACATTTAGTTAAGATAAACGAAATCAAGTACATACATAATATACGCTTGTCGCGTTGGGAAAGATGATCAAAGTGATACTATGCATTTATTTAAAAAAAAAAAAAATTAAATAAAACCTTAAACGATAGACATTATGATATAGATAAAAATAAAAACAGAAACACCCAGACCCTGGAACCAAATCTAAATTAAGATTTCTGCATGGCAAGCCATCGAACCCGAAACCCTGTAATAGACAGATAGGTATGACAACCGCTGTTTTAAGCAGGCCAACATAAATTTGCCACTACCGGCCACCACAATCACACCAGAAAGAGTTCTATCACCTTTATAATTGTCTAAAATCGCATATTACACATAACTCTATTTATAAATAATATTTTGAATTTATGTACTTATGTATAATTCTTATTTCTAAGCGAGATAATTCTCGTCGTTCATCGCTGAGCCGTACTCGGTGTGACAACCAATAATAACCGCGACATTTCTTTGACATGTTCGCAACTCGTAGGCGGTGAGATATGATTCAGAGATAACTCGGACGTGACATCGGCTGATTGAATTTTAGTAAGTAGATAAAGACTTCGAAAGAAACTCACTTTCAATAATATATTGTTTATAAAGAAAGGTTCCTTTTCCATTTATATTCTAGTTTTACGTAGCGATTTCGTATTTTTAACAGACTTCCCAAAGGAAGAGATGTTATCTATTCGTCACGTATATATATATATATATATTTTTTTTAATATGGATTTAATTGAATATTTTTTATAAATATATAAAACGAAAGCCTCTCATTCTGAGAGGAGACCCGTGTCCAGTAGTGAAACAATAATCGGTTGACGATATATTTATTATTGTACTTACTGATTTAAATTCACATAGGTACTAATAATCATATAGTAATAACATAAAAACAAGCCATGTGCATATCAGCACAGTACTTAAAAAAGATTTTAAGGACATTTTTTAAGATAGTTGGAAAATCGATAGTATCATGTAAAAGATACTTTCGGAATATGGTAGAACGAGTGTAGTTCGACCGGGGAGGTACCACCGCCACAACTATGTCCAGCGTGAAGCAGTCCTTGCCTGAGGTGGAAGGGTGTGGTCGCCGGATTACTTTCATGTGAGGCGACCAGCTTATTCCTCGGAAGTAGCAATGTATCTGTGTGAAGTTGCTTACAGATTTCCATGGGCAGCAGCGACCACAAACCATCAGATGGATTACTCGTTTGCTACTTCAACATTATAAAAAAAACGGATTTCACCATTAGTGTAGAATCACCACATTAATTTTATAAATAATAAAATATGGGCCTTCACGAGCAACGATCCTTTTATAGTTCATTAGTCGTAAAAAATACTTAAAGGTGGATACATAAACGTATGATACTTGTAGTAAATAAGAGTGTTAGGCGCCGTTATAACCGCACCCTCGCAGTTACGACACGTATCAAAGTGGATGCTTTTGTATTAAAATAATGGGCGGGGAAATGGTAACAGCAAACGTAACCCGATACATTTGGTAAATGGGCCCTAACTCGACCAAGTTTCAATAGCTCGGTGTGAAAACATACGGGAGTCATTGTGTGCCGGTCCTGCTAGATTTTTACTTCGTAATGTCATTATCGTTTAAGACATAATTATATATTAAGTAATATTTTCCATCTCAGACGTATTTATTATAATTAAGAATACTAAAGTATTACTTTAGTTTTTTTTAACTTACACGTGACTGAAAATTGTAAAATTGGTAATTATTATATTATTTCACTTAATGTCGTTGTTTTCTTGCATACTGGTCGTTCTTACTGCTGTTTTCTGGTAAAAAGCATCTGCTTACAACAATCAAGGGATACCTATCCTTGTGTACATATAGTTTAACGAATTAGTTGCACTTTTAAATCAAATTTACTTTCATATGTTATTTCATTAAGTCAATGTTTATTTATAGCTAAAATATTATTCCGAACGTATATTCTGATATAAATGAGTATGGTTGCAAATTGCAATTATGAGGGCGTAGCGATATAACACGCGACGTTTATGATCCTTTATCGATTCCCGTACGTTTTCGTCCCTTATCGGCATCATTTTGCGTTGACGACGCGGTTATATGACACGAATGGTGTTGTTTCTTTTATGATCGAGATGGTTGGACTACATAGATTTGCGGTGCGATAGACGCGACAGTTTTACTTATAGAGCAACATATTTATTATATTGTTGTTGGAAGCATATATTACGTAGGTACAGTTTAAATGATTTGAAAATAAAAATGAATTTTGTCTTTCCATGCTTTCTAGAAAATATTAGATTCTAAACTTACTTAACAGGGTGATTGAAATGTGGTAGAACAAGAATGGTTTCCCGGGGAGGTATAATCGTCGCATAGGTAACTACATTTCTGGCAATAAGCAGTTCTAGTGTTTCGGCGCAGGGGTGTGGATGCCGGCTTACTTACTACAAAGGACCATCTGAGGGTATAACAATATTATTTGTTTTAATGTTGACCCACCTTTAATTATATCATTTATTTTGTTTGTTATGTGAGTATCTAGATGGTAATCTTCATAGCATAATTTCTGTACCTATGCCCGATATAATAATACTTTGGTCTTATGATTTCTCAGTAAGTGAATTATTGTAAATTCTTTATGAGAAATAAAGTTCTTCTTAAACCGTAAAAAGAAACAACACTTTTACTTCGACCTTAGAGTAAACACAATTTTTTAACAGTATTTTATTTTGTGTAAGTGTAATAGTAAACAGAAATAAAAACAAAAGACAGCGACGTGTAAAATAGGGGAGAGAAACAATACTTCTTCTATTGGAGGTAATTTGTATGCCCATTCGTGTGTCACGTTTTTTAAGAAACCTTAGCATGAGGCGTTTAACCTCCACCCCATTTTCATGTAAATTTACTCAAACAGCGTAGAAATGTAAAATAATGTGGAATAGGACCAATATACGAATAACATATATTGAAGTGATAATATATTGAAGGTGGTACTTCGAGGTGCCACCGTCACAATGTGGTGTGGCGGGTGTGGTCATCGGCTCACTTATATGCATTTATTATTGTTTATTCGCAAATAAGATATACTCTTTGGTTCGTACTATCATAAAAGATGATGATAATTTCTGTAGTGTATTTACGAAACATAACTACAACTTAAACAAACATCATCTTTTGCTCCATTAATGTATCTGTAACCAGTGGAAGCTTCACTGATCTTTGTACTATTTTTACTGTATATTTAAGTGTGTACTATGTAATCGTTTGTTTCCCAAACATAACATACAAACAAATACATACAAAAAAATACATCATCGTCATTTTTATGTAGTTTTTATTTAATACAGAGTTTCCTTTACAGTCGCTCTCGTTATGGAAATAAAAGACGAAAGCCGCTTAAGTTAAGTGGTTTGGACTTAAGATGAGGCAAGACCAAAATGCGCTTTTTAAGCACTAGCAATGCCGTACAACATAGAAGATAAAGAGAGACCGCCACGTGGAGGACAACAGTAACCAAACATATGGCACGAGTAAGTTAGATAAAAAGATAACCGAGAACAGTTTTTTGGCGCAAACAAACGAGGAGGATCGGCCCCAAACAAAGAGACCAAACAGAAGAGAAGAAGTTTTTGATGTGAAACATCTATAGGCGTAGGAATTGTTGGCGTGACGACAAAACTAAGTGGGTTGCGGTGTTAATTCGACTTAGTGCGGTGTGCTGTTCCTAGACGACATTGTTTTCATTATGTTATATATTTAGTTCCTGTCGCAATCTTGTCGTTTATGCATATTACTTGCACGAACACGATGCTTCACATCTGCCAGGCGACCCGTGACGGCTACTTTTTTTATGCAATGGAAGTGGCAAATGAGCATGAAATTAGTTAGTTTTGTCATAAACACTTAGACAAGGATACATAAGAATACTTAGTTACTAAACGTTAGATGACAATAACAAAGCGAGGCTATATACACTATTCTATTTACAGCATGTAGAGGGTCGAAACAATAGCATCGTATAAACCCGGGATAGGATTCAGAAGGACGGCTGGTTTGTCCATTTCATAGCAATATACCCGCACGTATCGACGAACTTAATAAATAGACTCCGAACAGTTAATTATTTTAATACTGAATTTCTAGTCCCGGTCTGTGGTCTACCCACAGACCCTACTTCGAATTTGTGCAAAGGAAATATTAATGTACCTGCTCGCGTGAGATACCGAAATTTATCTACACACACTGCAAAGTTCCCAAGGGGATTTTAATGACAGAAACGATCCCCCATAATCCTGCTTCCCTTCCAAGAGATACGTTCATTAGTAACCGCACGCATTTCACTGCATTATAATATAGCCCACTTAGCCCATTGACATCTCCATTTCACAGCATCTTCTACTCTAGGCATTACTACTTATAAGTAAGATATTTAAATGTCTTCTGTAAGTTCCTGTCTTATCACATCACCCAGTATGACATTCAGACCGCCGCAGTCGCACTACAACACTGTTTATTTCCTCGCATGAGAAAACCTATGTATTTCGTAATGATTATTTACTGTCGACTACAAAAGTGCCACGTCTGCTTTAGCAGTCTATTTTTACTAAGTCAGCGGCCACCCGTAAGCCATGAAGTCATAAATTGGCGACAATGAAGCGTCGTGCGGCCGCGTGGCCGCAACGGCATATTGCTGCGGTTTGCCCGCATGCACCTGTTTACGACGGCCCTTGTACCGCGAGTACATGGAAGTATGGTTATGTTCATACATAAACATATATGTACTTACTTTAAATTTGAATATATATTCTTGACTTACGTACTGCAACATCTGGTGCTTTGAAGAAATGTTTATTTTATGTATGTATATACTATAGGCTTAAGAAATTTATCTCAATGTATAATCTGGCAAAAGGAAGTCTCCCGTCAAGCGTGTAAGCGTTGGCCATGCTACGATAGCCTCTCTTCGTAACTTGTAGAAATGCAGAGAAAACGTCGATTCAGAATGTAATGATGCCATCTCTTGATAAACTGCAGGAAGGAGCCACAATATATTTATACAGAGAGCATTTAAATTAACCGTCAATAATCGAAAATCGACCGGCCTAAGTGGGTAATACATGAACCGTTCATACATGAACTCGTGTATTATCTCCCTGTCTCCTAGGACCTACTGACCCAATCCTATTAGAGGTCGTAATCAGCTTCTAACAGGATTGAGTCAATAATCAGAAGTGACACGACTGGCTGTATGCTCTGTTGCTGTTAAACATTTTTAGAAAAAGAAATTAAGAGATCTATGTAGTCCAACTGTCACCGCACAATAGGAAGCACGGATATGGAATATGAAACTCGGAAGTTTCAACTTGCTTATAAGGCTTCTGACATCCTTAAGGGTCTGTGATCGACTTCAGTAAAGTAGGGCAGCTAAGGTTAAAAGCGTCTTTGTATTACCGGAAAGAAGGAAATCAAATAAAGATTCTTCAAAATATGTATAATTTGAGGTTTTTCTTTAAGCTGAATTCAAAGCTATTCTATCAATATCCTACAACAGAAGTTATACTTGAAGTCAGCCAAATACTTTACTATGGATTGGATTGGCTAAGTTGTAATGACGTGTGTAAATAAGTTTTTTTTAAATTTTATATTACTGAAGTAATAAAAGTACATGCAATCCATCTAATGGTAAGTCGCCACTCCCACCCATTGACATTTGTCACCCAAGATTAGAATCTTATCTGAGGTCGGCCACAAAGCTATAAATACTTTACGACATCATAGGACTAAGTTGAATTGCCTCAAATAAATATGTCGCTTTTAACTCTCTCTTCAAACCAGAACACAGCAACCCTTAGCACTGGTGCTGTACGGCAGAAGTGGCAGCATTCTACCATTTTCGTAAGTTTGTATGCTTGAGCTAGTTTTACTGTAAGTCACTTTTATAAGGCAAAATAATGTAGCTTTAGTCTTTGCAGGCAAACTCCAACAGGTTCCTTAAATTTATTCTCGTGCATTTATTTTAGGAAGAGCAAATGTTGGCTAAGAATTTCAAGTCACCTTTCCGTCCTCGCTAAAAGGTCTTCCATGTAGGGGCAATAAAAACATTTCATCGTTCTCTATTTGCTTGACATTTTTTCATCCATTTCATAACACTTTACTGCACCCTTGCCACCCCTACATCCGGGGCGAAACACCCCTTGTATTAGAACGTTTTAATAAAATCTCTGCAAGTAGTCTCCTTATAGTGAGTGCCCTTACAATTTTATTGTGTTTCTATTTGAACAATCGTCATTTTTTTATTTGTATTTGTAGAGGTTAGCTTTTAATTTTTTAGGTGATTGCTTTGAAATAAATGGGAATGTGTGAAAAAGTTTTTTATTGTTAGTTATGACAATTTTATGGTATTGGTTTTGTACAAAAATTTAATTTTATCTCAATATTAGTTCAGAAACATTAAAAAAAAGACGCTTTCTACACTCACATTAAAATAACCTAATACAATAATTTCAATTATCGAAACGAATTGTAATAATGTTTTGTTGCATGGATACGATATATCCGTATATTTTAAATACTGCAACAATAAACAGTTACATAAAATATACATACATACGTAACAAATAGAATGCTTTATAGAAAAGAAACTATATTTTTTGTAATTCTACCAATGCCACAAATTTTATTCACGAATAACGATGTACCTAATGTAAGCCAGACAAATAACGTAATACCAAACCGCTCTTTATTTTTAACGTAATTTCATGCTATTTAATTACATTTATTTATCTTACACGTCGTTTCATATAAAACAACTAATTAATAAAATTGAGTCATTAGATGTATTACTGAAGCAGACGCAATAATCTGTTTTGCAGTTGATCGACTTGCTGATTAGAACTTACAGCTTGCATAACTCGTTACTACTGTAATCTGAACTTTGAGGAATGAAAATAAAGTTTAAAATTTATCACAAATTCCCCTGGAAGTGTGCGAAAGTTGTGCAAAGGAATATCAACGCTACAACACTGCATTTGAACTTGTTATCCAAGGACTAAATTTCTACATTTAAGCCAGCTTGTGAAAATGCTGCAAGCTGAAATAAAAAGTTTGTATAGATATCATACAGTTTGGAATGGCTTGAGTGCTTTCAGCGTAGGTGGGTAGCATCGGGTAAATTAACAAATATTCGTTTAATCTCCCCCATAAACACCTGCGACTGCACGTTGGTTGTGGGAAACAAATTAATTAGAAGTACGATCGGATTTATCTGTCCAGTATATTCTAGCGGCTGCTTCGTATTCTGCAGTAGTTCTACTGCAGAACATGACATGACATTAACCAACATGTTCATGTTGGTTAATGTCAATAAAGGCATAGGGTTATAATACAATTCTAAAAAATGTAGTTCAGAATAGTTTTAGATGTCAACAAGAGGAAGCTTATACTCCTAAGCTGCTTCTTTCTTTACTTCGAAAAATTTAATGTTATTTAAAAGTCGTTATATTACAACTATTTTCGATGCCTGTTTAAAATGCCTTGCTAAGTACGCAAATTAAATTTTAATCCAAATTTTAACAGTCTTAGAGAACCTCGTTACATATTTATTTACATATAAAAATATTTTTCATGATATTATATTTACGTTATTACAGATTTAATTACAGAATTTCCAGAGCCTGCAATCTACTGCTGCGAATATATCTTTTTTTTATCAATATGAAGTAGCAAACGAGCAAATAGCCCACCTGATGGTAAGTGGTTACTGCCGCCCATGGACACCTGTAAACAACCTCTACCTTATATAGTTACCGGTTCTATATGAAGTCGACCACGGATGCGTTGCCACTTCCGAGGACTGAGATGGTCGCCTCATATACAAGTGAACCGGCAACCACACCCTTACACCGAAACGCAAGAACTGTTTCACGCTAGAAATAGGTGTGGCGGTGGTACTTCCCCGGTCGAACTACATTGGTATTGGTATA
>DWNE01000520.1:0-28217 GCA_018249875.1 Cecropterus toxeus | reverse complement strand
CTTACTATTTAATTTCACTTAAAATTAGCTATATTCTAGACTTAATACTAAAGGTGTGACACCGAGTCAATGTGAGAGCTCGGAGTGCCGTTTGTTCCCACAACATGTGGGGCCGTTCGAGGTGCTGCGTCAACTCCTCAGGTTGCTGGATGCACTAGGGATGTGCATCAGCAGTAGGGCTACGTTACATAAACACAAACATTAACAAGAGATTATTATGAAAACAAATAACCCTACTGCTAAAACTAAAACTGGCAACCGGGCATTTTGTTTTTATTACATAAAATTTATTCAATTTGACGCTTTTATGGAGTTTTGTCAAAATAATAACAACAAGTAAACAAGTAATAATAATATATTTGTAATGGATGACAAATGAAAGCTAATATATACATGTTAGCTTTCATTTGTCATCCATATTGTCATGATATTTTAAATAAGCGGTTCTTCCCCTCCCCCCTTTTCATCCTCATTTACAGGCTCTATGCTTATTTTTTAACAAAAAGTAGAAACCGACTTTAGTGTCACCAATAAGCAAAAAAAACAAAATATTTAAACATATGTTATGACGGTTTCTTATGTTGTACCTACTTAGGTAGTTCTGAAGTCTGAAAACATAAGGTATCTCAAAAGATCATTTAAAGTTTCATGAATCAGATCGGTAGAACCTGATTTATTCGTCTATTTGTCGCGCACATACTTAATGCTAAGTTAAGGCTTATACGGATTTCTTATGGACGCCATTGTCACAACTGTACCAAATTAAAAGGGACAATGGGAAGATGTCCAAACGCATTCAATACTTAGCGTTCATAACGCAATCAAAGCTTTCTTATTGGTAAAGCTTTACTACTTTTACTAGTCATCTCCTTTTCTTTGAAGTAATACCTTCTTATAGGAGAGTAAACCGCTTCGTTACGTAACGCGTAACGGTGCCAGTCTATCTGGCTTCCCTTTCTCTCACGCATACGGCAGCGGCAAGTAGGCTCCTCTTCTCTCATTCTAACCCGCACTAACCATATTTCAGATAGACGCGTCTCTCTACTGACTTAGCATGGCCATGATTGCATGATTTCCCGTGTCAGCGAAAGATCGCTTCAATTCATGCTGTTCCCCTAAATGGTGTTATCATTTGTCATCAAAACATTTTTCCTCATTCCGAAGTAGTTTTTTATTGTATAATAGTCAGCTTCAATAGTTATTTGAATTTAAATTAGTGTACAATAATGTGTTTAACACATCCATTGTTTAACTCATTCATTGTTTTACACAGTGATTTATTCAATTACTTTTTTAAGATAAGAAGGGTCAAACGTTTTAAATACGACTTCAAAAATTTCAGTCAATAGGTGTTAACGTAGGTGTACGTAAAAAATAATATTATATGGTAGATTATCTGATCCATGTTTGAATCAGAGCTTTAAGGAGATAATTGAGAATATTTTTTTAAAGATTAAAGCCAATTTATGAGACTCAAATTCATCTAATTCATTCCTGTCGGAAATTGCCTGTATTCTTAAATACACGGATTGAATAAATTCAGAGTAAAAAAAATTGGTAATTTGATTTTTTGATACAAGATCGTAAAGTTCTCATCGAGATTAGCTAAAAAATATATTTATATATATACGTGTGTACTAAAAATAAACAGTTGTGAAATGTGACGCGTTCTTTCTTTGAGCAAATATCCCAAATAGTAGTACCCCAACAACCTAATCCATTCAGTGACGAGTGATCCTCGTCATTCAAGGACATCTATAATTAATATCAGATGAAACGAAATGAAATGAGAGTGGCCCGAAAGAAAATCGGGCTTGCGTGTCTCTCCTCCGTGTGCGTACCGGCGGTGGGGCTGAGGCGGCCGCGGCGCGTGTGTCGCGCGCCGGCGAGCACGCGCAGGGCCCGCTGCGCGTCGTCCGGCAGCCGCTCCAGCCCGCCGTGCGGCTCGCTCGTGATCACCAGCGGGTGGTACGCCTCCGCTGAGTGCGGGTCGTTGCCGCCCATCACCTGCACGAGAATGGCAGAACGTTACCTTCAGAGATGTTTCGTTCGAAATTTAATTTTTATATCGTTGCAGTAGAAAAATGTAGTTGTGAAATTCGAACAGCATCAACTTTCATTTCATCGTAACCGGATAGATATACAATAATATAGTTTGTTAAAATGTACCAATAAAAATATTCTAAGCATAATGATGTGAATTAGCAGTAATGTGGTATCTAGTTATGCAAAACAGTGATTAATTTCAGCTTGGAAATTGGTTTTTATAGTCAGGTTAGAGTAGCACCTAGAGAATAGAACCTCAATTAAGTTTAGACTATAATGGGTACACTCACTTTTGGTAATAACAAAACTTAAGATTTCTACGTTCGAGTAGCATAGGTGTCACCGTACGAGCGTACCTTGAAGGTGTAGTGCAGGCCGCGGCGCAGCTGCAGGTCGGGCGCCAGCTGGCCGTTGACGTACCAGGCGCGCGCGGGTGCGGCGGGCGCGCGGCCCGCCAGCCCGCGCGCGCCGCCCGCCGGCCCCAGCGCGGCGCGGAACACGCGCAGCGCGGGGTCCGTCAGCGCCGCGCGCTCCCACGCCGCCGGCGCAGGCGCGCGCCCGCCGCTGACAAAAACGATCATTCATTATTTGATTTGACGACTCGCGCGGCGGAGCGGTCACCGTGCCGGTCTGACACGCAGTGGGTCCCGGGTTCGATCCCCGCCCAGACAGAAATGTAATGATGAGTTTGGATTTCTGGTTATCAGTGGCACCCACGACACAATAGAAAATCTTACTGTGGAGCTATGAGTGTAGAAAGCGTTTATGTTTACTATCATAACAAAATACCCATTTGTTATTGTAAAATCAGATAAGTGATAGTAAATCGGAAATAATAAAAACAAAGACCGAAACGGATTTTACGATTTGAAAAACGACCGCTTGAAACGCACGATACATTCATTTGTAAGCACTATGATTATAATAGTTAAAAAAAACATGACTTACATGGTGAAAGGGAAGCAGTCATTCTCCGGCGGGTTCTGCGCGAGATGCAGACGCACATTGTGCTTGTGGTAGAGGCGGTGGAAGGCGGGCTCCTGCTCGTGGTCCAGCGCGCCCACGGCCCACACCACGTACACGGGGCCCTCCGTCGGCCACTCGCGGTCTATCGGCTCCGCTGGAATGGTCAATGTTGTATATTACTCACCTTATACATATTAAATTTATATGTTTATTACTTGTAAAAATAGGCTATTTGACACTAATAAAAATATGCGACGAATTGTGGCCATCCTAGTAGATAGTAGTGTATTGAAACGTATTTAACGCAATTTAGTACAAAAATATGCATATTTTTTTCATATTTCACGAATAAAAATGAATTTATTTTTGAATATTTCTAAATGACAGAAACGCTCTGTGATTGGTTCTAACTCTGATGACGTCACAACACGTAAACAACGCGTAAACGTAAACAACTAGGAAACGCCGGCTTATCCTGTGTACTTTGTGTGTTAATTATCTGGTTTTACCTTTAATTTTTTTTACTTTCGAGCTATTTTATGATATTTTTTTGTCAGTGTCATTATTAAAAAAAATTAACTTCAATATGGACAAAAATAACACGTTGATAACAGAAACGTATCCGAAGTAGATGCATTTATCATTTATTATGCTATAATGAATCATTTTTAACTGTTTTCCATAATCAGTCAAATAGCGAATTATACATTTTCCATCGTATCATTATTTACGAAATAATTAACGACTTATTTTTAATAAAAGTGTAGTGCATAAGCATGTGATTTCACCCGGCAGCTAGTTGCACTGGCGATCTCTGACATCCGTAAGTCCATATTATCCATCAGATCCCAGCACGCTCAGTGCGGCCGGCGGTACTGACCGGGCGCGAGCTGGCGGCGGTAGCTGAGCACGGAGAGCCCGTCGAGGCGCGCGGCGCTGAACACCTGGTTGGAGTCGAGCGCGCCCAGCCGCGCGTCGCGACACACGCCGCGCCACTGGCCCAGCACGCTCACGCACTGCAACACGACCGTTACTGAACACGCACGGTTCCGAACCCCTGACGTATGCTACACGCGCGTATCCCACCCCCGTTCCGCCCTGGCCGGCGTTCACAAATCGCTCTAGACATTTTTCACAACAGACCTAGCTTTATACTCTATTGTTTAATTCAATGTTTTCCAAAAACTTAAGAACAAAATTTATATAAACATTAGAAATTAGTAGTAGCCAACCAGCCGGCCGGCTCAATAGCCAGTTAGCCCAATAACCGTGCCATCAAGCAATAAAGCATGGGAAGCAGTTGCTACTTACTTTCATATAGGATGAATTTCCGTTTGCTACCTGTATATCTATATTTTAAAAAAGTACCGGTGTCTTCGCAGTGATATTGTAGTCGGTGGCGAGTCCCTGCCGCAGCCGCGGGTCCCACGAGCCCACGGCGACGTCAGCGCCCAGCATGGTGGACTCCGTCGTAGAGCCGGAGATCCCGAACGCCATGTACTCGTTTTCGCCCACCTGCACGCACACACAGATGCAGGTGTAACATTGTGTGAAAGATCAAGGTTACTCCAAGGACACGCCGACCTAGTATATGTGAGACTTAAATATAAAATCCATAATTATAATTACAAAATAGCACTATAAGCGCTACATATAGGTAAAATATATTATCGAGAACCACACCAACAAAATCTAATAATAGTAATTTATTTAACTTAATGTATAAAAACAAAAACAGTAGTAAAATAATATAAAGACACACCTGTCCAGTCAGCTGTATGGTGATCTGGTTACCGAACACCTCCCACGCCACCTGGTAGTCCCTGTGCAGCTGCTTGCAGTGCGGCAGTGATGATCTGTCGTTACAAACTATCTTATTTCTATTGTACCAGGTTTGTATTGATTTTGCTCTGTAGTTGATAATATGTCTACATTTTTACTATCACTAGGTAAATATTTCAATCTTAATTAAGCTTTCCTCTTACTAATGACTCACCTGACGGAGCACTTAACATACTGGTCTAATACGTAGTGGGTTCGGGGTTATAACCCGGGCCGGACATAGCTGAACATTGAATTTAGATTTCTGTTCTGAGTGTTTGTGTATCCGGATTTGTGTGTCCATGGCTCTAATGACACAGGAGAAAGTGCTACTGTAAGGCTATATTTGTCAAAGACGTTATTAGTATTTGTGATAGTGATTTGCTAGAGATACAGACAAGTCGTTTAGAAGACACATAATGAAGGGTTACATTATCTTCAAACAACTGCTCGTGTGACGTTTTTTAGATTTAATGTGTCGCCACATTCTCCTCGCAACCGCAAGACTGTCGGAGCACGGCCGCTCCATCCAGGCACGATTAATTACGTAAACGCTTTTTACACTCGTAGCCCCACAGTAGGTTTTTCTCCTGTGTCGTAGGTGCCATGGGCACACAAAGACGACTCCACAAACACCCAGACCCAGAACAGAAATGTAAACTCATTCGCATTTCTGTCTGGCCGGGGATCGAACCCGGAACCCACTGCATATCAGACCGGTATGGTAACCGCTCGGCCACGCGGGTCGTCAAAAATTCAAATGATTAATTAACATCAATATAGATGTGGTCCCATAGTGCGTCCGTACATACTTGTGCGAGTGTATCTTCATAATGGCGGGCGGCACGTTGAGCGCGTCGGGCACGAGCACGGTGGCGAGCGCGGCGCGCGCGGCGGCGTCCCACACGGCCAGCCAGCTCACGTCGAACGACGTTTTGCCGCCCGGCAGCACCAGCCGGACGTCCTCGCCCGCGTACGCGCGGATGGGCTCCATGCTGTCGGGGGTACGACCGAACATATGTTATGTTTACGTGCTAAAAGGGGTATGGTACGACGGAGCAGATACTACCGCTACATATCTAGCGTGAAACAGTTCTTGCGTTCATGTTCCAAAGGATAATATGCACCACATCAAAAATAAAACCTGTTCTCAAACTTTTTATTGTAATCTATTTATGTAAGATAAACCAGTGGGGATTTTAGAAAAAATAAACTGGTTACGCAACTCCTTAATAAGATGGCACCACTAGTATTCTTCATCATTATATCTAAGTATTCTTGATGTTCTACTTATATACAAGCTCAGGGTAGAGTATCGAAGCATGGCCGCTCCCTATGCATGATACTCTGGGAAGAGATCTTTTCTTCGTCAGTAAGCGACTATGAAGTAATTCAAGATATTTACCCAGATACAAGTATATTATTGATATTTAAAGATTCCTGATAAAATGATACTTACTATCCATCTTCGTCAGGGATTTTCATTCCTCGGGAGGAGGGCTGCGGCCCCACGCCGGTCCAGAAGTACACCTCCTCGCCACTCCCGTCGTAATGGAACTCTGGAATACTGTGTATATACCATTTCAGTTTCACTATCTCAATAATGTTATAGCATATTAAAATACATAGAATGATTTAGTATACGTTTTTTGTGAAGTTTGCTCTCTTGACAATGGTAAAATAACAAATCCATTCCATCTAATTTCAAGACAATTACTATGAATTTTAGTGGCAACGCATATGTGAACGATTTTCAATAGAATCTCTGTTCTGACTGAAGTTGCTTATAGATGTCCATGATTAGCATAGTTACATAACATCAGCTGAACGGACAGCCTGCTTGTTTGCTACTTCATTTCATTCATAAAACAAACTATTGGAAGATTTATGTTTTCGAATTTATTGACTAACTGTACGCGCCCCAATCCTTGGCACCATAAGATCTTTCAAATCAAATCCCGAAGCCGCTGCTGATATACTAACATGAAAGTGGAGGCGTCGAGGAAGCGAACCCGTCCGCTCGAGATCTTGGCTCCCGGCGCGGGCGCCAGCGGCGCGAGCGCGCGCGGCGCGGGCGCCTCGAACTCCTCCGGCACGTACACGTCGCCAAACGCGTTCTGCGACGCGATGTCGTACACCGCCAGCCACGCGATCTGCGACACCTTGCGCCCGTCCGGCAGCCGCAGCCGCAGCTCCTCGTTGTAGTACCGCTCCAGGATGTTCGTTCTGGAAACGCGGCACATGTAGCTGTAACTTCAGACTGAATAGAAACAAAGGAACACTAGGCATGAGGAGTATCCTCCTTGTGGTCCCCCTACCACATGACCAGATAAATTAAAGACAATGAGAAAAGAAGAGTTATGGCAATTAAGGGAGACTTGTATTCAGTGTGGACATTCTTTATGTATTGTAGTTACATTAGGGGTTTTTTAGATTAAACTACCACACTAGTAAGTGAAGAGAATCAAGCTTTACTAGTGTTCAAATATAATTTACAAAATTACATGCAGTTTATATTTGTTGACTACTTCATTTTTATGAAAAAAAAAGCTTCAGGCTATTTGGATTATTATACAGTTAATTTGATGAAGCCTGCACTTACTTGCCATGTTGATCTGGCACAATATAGCCCATGGGCCCTGGTCTTCCTGAATCCCCTGCCCAGAAGAACGTGTCATCTCCAGTGCCATCGTAGTTGAAGTCTACCAGCAGGAGTGTCCAGTCATCCACTGCGTACACATCTCCTGACACCTGGAAATTATTCATATAAGTTTTGTTACTATAAATATATTTTTTATTTGGAATACACAAACAAATAAGCAACTCATATGTTTTTCATTTTATAGGATGTTATTATATGTTATATTATTAATATTTATTAATGAACATAAAAATTACTTCAATGCAAAATTGTTTGGTTAATTTAATCACATCTAGTTATAGTATATAAGAATAGTAGAATACAATATAAAAATTTGAAGTACCTGTACTACAGGTGTCATTATTATTTACAAACATCATTGTTTAAAACATTAAAACAAACTGCTTAAAACATTTTTTTCTTCATAATGATATATATATAAATTAACACTTATATGAGTTTTTGTCAAAATAGTCAAGTCAATGTATTACAATATATATATTTTTAGACAGATCTATTTACTAGCTTTCATTTGATACCCATATTGTGGTAATAGTAAAAAAAACGTCTCTCCCTCCAAGTTTTTCCTCTCTTTCCAGGTGCCATTTTTTTTTTAAATATATAGCCTATGTCACTAAGCAAACTGAGACAATTGTAATGATATATCATACATCGTAATCCGTCAAGACGTTTGGGTTGTAGCGGTGTCAAAGAAATAGACATACATAAAAAACATATATACATACTCCTTCTGATGCAGTCAGGTAAAAATAATGGTAATTCTTCTCTTAGAACCAAACTTGAGACTATATGATAAGATAATGTATCTTGATGGCCCTTATAGCAAACTAATATTTTTTTATGACCATATTAATACATTTATATTAAAAGGAAGAGACATTCAGGAAGCTACTTACTTATATTAGGAGTAAAGTCGGCTTGGAAAGGAAATAAATATATAATTTAAACCAACATTAGATATGTCAAGACAAAAATATAAAACAAGTTAGATCAGAAAACATCATATACTTAATCCAAGTGTAGAAAATATGTAGGTAATATTTATTTATAAATAGTTCAAAGTTAATCAATTCATTTGTTATGGTTAATTTATAAAACTGGTTTTGGCTAATAAATGTCGCATTTGGTATTACCCTTATGACAAGCGGCGGTGGACATTCCGGGCGTGAGTGGCTAAAAGCTAAATAACTGACTCACAAGGTTGACCATTGTCCAAACTTATAGTATTTACATTGTTTTCTGTTTCAAATAATATGAATACTACCTGGTGATGATATGAGTTAAGCTTTCCAATAAATTTTCCCCTGTAAGGTCCTTCGTCATCTTGGGAATTGCAGTCTGAAATTTAAAAAAAACAATAGAACACAAAACACTCCGACAAAAAAGGCAAGAGAAAGTAACATTCGAAATTCAAATTGATACATAAATAAACGCGCTATACCTCGTGCGACGAGTACAAGTAACATAAAACATATTGGAAACATAATTTAAGTGATAGTGATAATTATTAAACTCTTTAATGCAAGGTCAATGCATTTGTAAAACTTTTCTATTCTGCACTTCAACATTCACAATTCGTACGGACGTTTACTTCCGGCTGTTTGTACAACTAATCCAACTTCAACTTGACATGTCACTGCTGAAGTATGTTCTACATTGGACCAACTTATACAAGGCCACGTATTTGATTGGTAGATACATTACTTACTGCTATGATTAGCCAATAAGATGGAAGTACTTTCACTTTTGTATTACAGTGCAAATGAGAACGAAGTTTGAATTTCAACTTAGTAGTGTTGCAAATGAAAATAAATAGACAATGAGGCGGAGAATAATAATTTTGTACTGAAATATGGCGAAGATAGTTATAATAAATTAATATAATGCTTAATACATACTTTGTTGATGTCTAAAGGTGCCTATTAAAAAAAACTAAATCAGTGTTTTTAAATTCGTAATTATTTAATATTTTTCTTATGGTATCATTGACACGACGGCGGAAAGCTTCATATTGTGATAAGGCTTTTTATTTTATTTTATATTGTTAGATTGAAATAATTTTGTGAATCATAAACTTAGATAATTTTTATTTCCCTTAATTTTTATTAAAATTATGTTTTAAATATATTGACGACGTTTTGTTGCGTTAGTAATTTTTTTGCCGAAATTTTGACTGTTATCAAAAATAATATATATTAGTTTTATTGCTTATTTTTATGCATCGCTCTTAGAGAGTGTAGCATATTAGATAATAATAAAACCAGGTCTTTTTCGTAAATTCTTAATTTGATGAGCATATAAACCGGTCTTGTGGCGTATAGCTGGTCGCAGAAGGGAGAGGCAGAAGGTCGGCCTGGCCAGTGTCGCAATCTAACAGACACGTTGCAATTATGTAGTTAGGGCGCGATGGTCGGCGAAATTGGCCTGTTGCAATATGAACTGCTAATTGCAGTTTGCAAAACGCCGCCCGAGCGTTATGTTGAATGTGATGGAAGAATATGTATTCCCTGCATATTAATATCAGCAGACGATTATAATACTCGCTACGCAGGTTTAGATTTTTCTAAAAAATGAATTCGTTTTTATTTTTACCTATGTTAACGTATACCTAGTATTTAAACAAAAAGTCTAAATGTCTAGTAACCGTTGGTATTAAAAACTTTACCAGAAATCATTCCTTCATGATGGTTTTGTTCATAGATTTTTGCCAAAGAGGAAACTGACCGATATCCTGCGATTGTTGTTAGCTGGACAGTTGAAATGTTGCCGCTCTTTGACGTTCTCCTGCTTTGGTACCACCGCCAAATGTACTTGTGTCCCATGAAAGCAGTGTAGTGCTTCTGTTTTCTGATTTGATTGATGTAGGAAGAGAAAATTATTTTTACTAGGCGTTGCATCGTAATTTTCCTGCAACAAATAAGCAAGTAAAAACTGCCTGTATCTGTGATTGTCTTCTGGCAAGAATACAGCAATGACATTTTTATTTATCTGCAATAGAATAATGTGCACTGCAAGCTCTTAAGTAACAAAATAATCAGCAAGCAACAATATATCTGTGATTGTCATTTTTTGGGTTTTCTACAGCATTAAGATTTTTATCGATACACTTGAATCACATGTTCGTTTGCTAATTATATCTACTAAATAATTATGTATATTCCAGATTAGCGTGTGCGTTCCCGCAAATGCGTTTGTCGCTTACGCAAATAATTCAGTTGCAGTACATGAATGAATCTGCGTTTGCATAAATGCATAGCAATGAGGGAATGATTAATGCCGCATAATTGAGCACTGTCTCCGTGCTCTTGCCTAATTCGTGGTTGCTACACTTGCTACCCTGTTAATTCATTAGTATTGGTATAACTTAATCTACTATTAAAAGGTCGCTTTCCGAGAAATAACATTTTCCGCTTTAACCGACCAACGGAGTAATTTTATCCGTTACGTAGGTATCATAAATAATTTCGATTTTTATATTGCGGAATGATAACAGAACATTTGAATTGAAATGTATATCTTTGAACACTAATGCTATTGCAGTTAATCTCTTTTTTATAATTTATGCGTCACGGCGCTTGCACAAATTACGGTCAATATTCTCTGCAATACCTTTAATACGGTTCCTCCGTATCAAAGGTATTGCAGACAGACAAATAAACAAACGTAAATAATAAACTGATTTCTTGTCAACAATCAAATAAGGAAAATTCGGACGTGCAAAATGTCATCCATTTTGAAATTTCAAACAGGTTAATTTTATTTTTGTTCATATAAGCAAGCTGTATCTCGTATCGATCGATCGAGACTTATACGTACATGAGGTCTATTAAATTAATCCCTCCGGCGTTGCCAAATATCAAATGAACATTAATTAGAGCCACGGCTTTCCTCTTATCATCATATAATTATAAATTAAAATATACATAAAAGTTGCCTTAAATAAATATTGAATATGTACCTACTTTGTACATAATATAGGTTGTCCCGAAATAACGGTAGATTTGAATTTGTCGCCATAATATGTGCAGTAAAGTGTTGGCAACCCTAAAAAACAACATTTCGACTCCTGACTGTTTAGGGTTAGTAAAAATGGAGCTTTACAGTATAGAACAACAAGTCTCCATTATTGAAAAATATTTAAAAAATAATGAAGCCTAGCGACCGCAGTTTGTAAATTGCATACAAAATATGGCCAGAATAGTGTTCTTAACAGTTGGAAAACTTCGCCAACTGTCATTTTTCAACTAATCTTATTAGTTGAAAAATGGAACAATTGGAAAATCCCGTGAAACAATTCAATTAATGCATGACACATTTCCAGGTCGTGTACTCTCTCGTTTCGATGATCATAAATAGGTCCACTAGATCATTGTTATTTGTTATTCCAAAAATAACAGTATCCTATGTATTTTATGATTTAATAAAAAAATAACAATCAAAAGACTAAAAACTGCGTTTTCTATTTAATTCAAATCTTGCGTCAATTTTGAGACACCCTATATTTCCAGTAAAGAATAATTTCTTGTTTTATAATCTTCAGAGAGCTATTTCGTAGTCTGGTCTTAGTTTTTTTTACTTTTTTTATCTTATGGTAAGCTTGTTGAGTTAATTTTTACTTTCCACGGAGCAATACCGCTAAACGATTGAGTGACCAGTGAAAGTGCGATGACGCAGTGACCGTTGATATTTGGACGAACTAGTTCAAAGCACATAGTACAATCACGTTGTATCCGATGATGGATTCCTTGCATTTACCGTACGGTATTGTTAATTGAATAAATTTGATCTCAATTTACCAACGAATAATTTAGTTAAAACCGCCATCATGTGGTGAAAGATACAACTACAAGGAATTTTCGATAAGTTGAATATTGATATAAGCATCGATGTTGAACTTTTTTGTCTACATTTGGTAGATAGTGCCATCTAGAAATGTAATGAGCGCCATCTAAAACTGTAACGTTGAATTTGAGCACAAAATCACGTTTGTTGTATAGGTCCCCTTTAATATTTATATTTTTTAAGGTGGGTAATCCTCATGGATATCCAGCCTCCCGGGGTAGCAGCTGGGTAATGCCGGACTCTTTACGGCTAAACCCCCACTGTGTTTTCTCTTTATACCGTACGGCGGTAACACGGGAACGCTTTCGCAACCATACGCGAACCCGCCGGTGCCTGGCAACTCTCGCAGCCCCTCCGCGTTGAGCATGGAGCCCCCTCCAACAGCAAGGCGCGCCAGAAAACACAAAGGCGCGCCTTACCTCTATGGCCCCGAGACCGCCATCCAGGGGCCATGGGCATGGGTAAGCCGACACCTGCAAAGCTGCCCTCACCTTACAGACATCGACCTCCCACATTCAGCAAAGCACCAAACGGCCGCAGAGGACAGGGAGGACGGCAACAACACACCGCATCTCCTCTTCCTATTCGGCCCCCCTGGTAACGCATCCGACGGTGCGCACCCGTTCGGTCGCGGGAGACAGGGTGCACGGCAACGATATACCTATAAACCTCTCCTCCCACGATCCCAGAGTCGGGGCCCCCATCCAAGCTCACTCAGAGCGATGCGATCCCTCTTGGCTTCGCCGTGGTTGACCAAGCCACGTTTATTAAGCCCCCTCACCACCCCTTACCCCTTTAAATATTAATTTACAGCGGCAAAACAAACTTTCACTTCTATTACGTTCCTTAATACTTGATATGAATCAAGTATTAAGGAACGTCTATCTAATTTAAATATTTGGATTTTCCTTTTATAAATTATTTTCTGAGGTATTTTTTCAGCCTCCCGTAGCCAAAATACTTTAGAAATCCTGTCTATTTTATTCCTATAGTTTCCTTTTTAAGTCCTATACTTCCCAATTTAAAAACTGCGATTGTTCGGTTGTACCTACCCATAAGAGTCAATATGGACCACTTTTGGAATCCCTGATATAAAAAAAATCTATTAAAGCATTATAAATACATTTCAAACTTATTCCGCTTTTGTTATTAATAACAAGTGTTGCAACTAACTGAAGCCATCTATTATTTGGAAGAAGTGTTGTATATACAAAGGCCGTGCAGATCACAGAGACGATTATCTATCACTCAGTTTGTGAGCTTGTCATCGTTGTGTGTAGTCGCAACTATTATTGTGCAACATTGTATACTTAGATGGTTAACGAGAAACCGCGTCCGATGTCAACCGCGTGCCCTGTTGCGTGCATTTTTTATTTTTTTTCAAAGCCCTATTTATGTACATACAGTGACGTAGTGTGGAGGCGTTATGACCTAGGGCTGCATGTCTCGGGATGATCATGACCTAGGGCGGCACGTCTTGAGGGCGGCAAAATCTGTTTTTATTATATAGCTGGTATTTTCTTTAGGAAAAAATTTGAAACTCAACTTGAGTTCTCGGTGGGCAAAAGAGACGGCAGAATTTTAGGATTTCGCAACCTATTTCTAGTTAAAAATTATTTAGATTTCATATTTTTATCCTCGATATTATTCCTTAATGGATGGCGACGAATTAAAGTTCAAAATAAAATGGAACAAGTTATCGTCTACTATTGCGAGAGAGTTAAATAGTAGTTATATGAAAATAAAAGTGCTTTATTGATTTTGAATAACATTAATAATAATTATAGTACATACATATATGATAAAAATATTTTTTTTACAAATTTAAAGTAGCAAAGGAGCTTGCAGTCAGCCAGATGGTAATTGGCAGTTACGGCTGTACGTGGCCATCAGCCTTCATGGACACCAATTGCTTACAGAACTTGGTTTCTCCCTCAAGTCAATCATTGCTCCACGCTACAAAAACGTGTGGCGGTGGTACCATCTTCGTAGAACTATATTCGATCTACCACCTGTCAAAAATGTCAATAATTTGATATTTGTAGAGTTGATATGGAGCTATTTTATGTATTACTATTTTTATAACAAGCAACCAACCTGCAGTCTATCTGAAGGTCATTGCGGTTCAATAAAATCGGTTTTCAATCCCAAATTGTATTAGAGTCCTACTTGATGTTGTTCACACATGCGATGCTTCCATTTGCAGCGGCCAACCTCGGACTCAAAGATATCGCCCACTAGCTGGACATAAATAAGTCAACACCTTGTATGATACTCGACTGATATGCTTAGAAGGTGCGTGGGATAATAAAAAGACATTTAAGCAGTTGTTTCGTAAATCTAAAACCTCATCAGACGAGCGTTAAACAACGCATTAAGACTTGCATAACAGCATATAACACGGGAGGAGGTGATGTAACTTCCTAAATACGAAAAGCAAACAGTTGCACGTTGCATTGTCTTGCAGCCCACAACTGTTGTGTAATGATGATGCGCCACTCTCTGATTACTATCTTAATGATTTAAGTTAACGCGTTAGGAACATCAACAATTGTAGAAAATCTCTTGTGATTCGACCGCGGCCCCATCGCTTCAGTTATATGTACATCGCCACTATTATAAGGCAGAACATAATAGAACAGTAGAACTGTTGTGTGCCAGGTGTTATAAAACAGACACGAAGTGAAACTTAATAATAATAATAAGTAGAAGTATACAATGTATACGAAGTAAAATTGTTAGCGGGATTCAGAAAGTGGTACAGCGCCATCTATACAGGTGTAGGTGTAATCACCTATAATCACCACGCCAATAAATGATTTTGTAATGCTTTTTCATTTCATCGAGCTTGAAATCACGATTCTTAAAAACATTCATTTCAAGTATAAAATACGATCTGAATTAAAAACATATTCATTCCAACATAGTCATCAGGTAACATAATATCTATAGCCGATCTAGTGTAGTACTTCAATTGAGTTAATAGTTTTTATTCTAATATACGGAGTGACTACATGTGTGGTAGTGATTACGTACCATCACGTGTACTGCTGCATTGTTTGGTACTTTTATATTATAAAATAACGTTGTGATACTTACGGTTAGCAATGCATTCTTATTTGATCGAAGAATGCATTATGTATTCGATCTTAGGGAGGTGGTAAAACCAGCGTAGTTCGACCCGGGAAGTACTACTACTACACCTGTATCTAGCGTGTAGCAGTTTCTGAGTTTCAGTGGAAGAGTGTGGTTGACGGCACACATTCATATAAGGCGATCATCTTAGTCCCCGAGAGTAGCAAAGCATCCGTGATTGACTTTAAATAGAACCTCTGTTCTGTATGAAATTGCTTACATATTTTCATGGGCGACAGTGTCTACTTTTTACTAGGTGGGCCGCATGCTCGTTTGCTACTTCAGTCTTAGAAAAAAAACAATCTAAAGTCTATTGTTTTAGTTCAGGTCGTGGCAGATGTTAATGGGCGACTTACATTATCTAACATCAATTTGATCTTAGGTAAGACTAGAGTCATCTTTGATGTAGCAGAGATTTCTATAGACGGCAGAGCATTTAATATTAGATGGATTAAATGTTTATTGAATGCTTTCTTTACATAATAATAAGTAGCTTCGATTGATTAATAAATAGGACAGAAAAACATTAATTTTACAGGAGAAACAGGTAAAAATTTAACAGTGCTTTTTATTTTTATCTGTTTATAGTTAACCATTAACTAGGTGTAGTTAGAGTACCATTGATCCTAGGCTGTTTGTGTATTAAACTTTATCTATAACTTAATATTCACAAATTTTAAATTGTGCGGTTATCCATGCAAAAGCAACGAATTCAACGAATACAGAAACTGGTAAATAATGTAGGCAAGTAACTGTATCTACGATAAGTTGTTCCTAACATCTCTGTTATCTATTTACACAATACTTGTGTGTCCGAAAATCTATATACCGTTAATGGGGTAATTTTTCCTCATAAGCGAGCTGACTAATAACTCGGAAAAGGTCCTCTCTGTTTGTGTTCGGACAAATAAAAATACTGCCCTGAGAGCAGCAATTTCTTTAGTGCGATGTCATTTTTCTTCATTAAGGACCATAGCTCTTAAGGCGACTTTTGACGATATACCTATCGTACGAGCAGTTGCAGGAAAATAATGGCATATGATCTTAGGTTAATATGTTTGAATTGGTATATAAACAATAGAAAATGTTTTACGAAAATTATAAACCGTTTGCCATTTTGAGATTAAAAATATGAATTAAAACTGCCGTGCAATTTTTTTTGATAGGTTTCTATGATTATTTAAGAATAAAATAATAAACGAGTCGAAAAGATTGAATCGGTTGTTCTCGTGGGGTAAAATTTAAGTTTATTGACTTCAGACTAATTAAATAAAAGCGTTAACGTTAACAATTCCATTCGCTACGTCCATGGAGCACGGTAACTGCGGCATCTCAGCTTCCCAGTCACCATGAGCATATCAGAAGATCGTTAGTTGCGCTTTGCATAACTTATGCGCGCGCGCAGCAAAACTAGTGCGCGACGGCGAGTTCGGGCAGTCTAGCGCCGGAGACGATACGCGCGCCACGCGTGTGAGCGGCCGCGACCGGAACTAACTGTGTTAATTTAATTTAGTGAACAAAATATATCGTGATGTATTTCGGAGCAGCGGCGGCGCTGCTGCTTTTTATAGGTATGTTTCCTAATTTTCATATTTTTTTTAGAATTAAACTTCATATTAAAAACCAAAAGAAAAAAAGATAATAAACGTTACTTTTTTTAAGTAACATGATTTTACAGATATTTTTAGCAGGTGTGATTAATTATTCGTAATGACCTTATATGCTATTCTCATGAGTTAAATTTTCTTTACATTTTCAACTTAAACTTTTCAATTTCTGGAACACAATATTTAAATTAAAGAAATATTTAATTTCTTAAATTTAAATTTTAGGTTCCAGAAATTCTCGTGAACCATAAAGCTAAATCATTTTCCACCCCAAAATGCATATAATGTACTGCTCAAATATTCTATTGGTACGTGCAGAGCTTTTAAAGCTCTCGGAGAGCTTTAGCAAAGCGAATCTAATTTAGCAAAATTTTTCAGCAGCAGTTTACAAATTTAGTCGGGCTTTGCTTCGCTCAATATTTTTCTCGTTTTCACAAAACTTTGAGAACTTTATTAAATACTAGATTTTGCACTGTGTTTTTTCAGTTTTTTACATTATTAAATGAAAATATATCTCTTAACGATTTAAATGAAAATTAAATAGCAATATTGTTGTACTCGTATCTTTCGATCAGTTCGATACAATCTGATCTATAAATATACTCCTTTTTTACTATACGATGTATGTTATTAATATTTTTTTGTATTGTTTGCTATTTTTTGGATCTTTAATAGTACTTATACTTACTATAGGTAATATTTACTACAACTTGATTTTCTAAAATAAAAAATATATATTTTCTTATAAACTGTATAAATTTATACGTGCTTAAATTATTATCTAAGAAAACAAATCGTGAGCTACACGATTCTTTGATATTTTGAGTAAAAAATATATAATTTATGAACTAACGTTCAGTAAAAAGTAAGCTAACGCATAGTGTTAACCTACATTTTATTCTAAAAGCCTTATACCCTAATCTTCGCTCGTAACTGTACTCGGAAAGTTGGTCGATCCGCAATTATGTGTAAACTCGTTCTTTTATGTATAATTGCGGCAAGCACGAGCGTTTGTATAATTTGTATACTTTGTCTAATAGCAGTTGCTTTGTATAACAGTAGCTTTTGTGTTACAAGGCTTTTTTGGGCAGCTTTCCCTCACGTGCTGAGAGTGCTGTTGTAGCGCGGTCAGCATTCAGCTGGCGCCTTGGCCAACCCAGATGTCTTTGTCGAGCCATTTCACTGATAGATTCCAGTTTTCTCTCAGATTGAGTGAGGTTTAGGTCATAGTCTATAGTGTTGACCAAGTGGGAATCGGTAGACTTTCCTTTGTGATTTTATTCAATTAACTCTCAAATGTGAAGGTTTCGACTTCTATTTTTTACGTATTTTGACTTCAAACTGCCGGATTGAAATACACCTTATTTTTTGTAACTTAATATTTTTAGAAGAAGATAAAACAGGAAAATCTCAGATATATGACTGGTAGAGTTAATAGCTTAAGCTTAGACGAATCCTAAAAAATATATCTCTCAATCAAAAAGTTGCAATGTTTTTGTCTGTCATAATAAAATTACAATGAGTAGGACTGGAAGCAATTATCCTCTGATTACATTGTCAGATTTTTTCACACAAAACATACGATTGTTCATTTGTATGTCAAATGCGGTATTAACTTATCAACTACAAGGTAAAGATAGCACGAGGCTGGGGAAATATGCAAGTGGGTATTATTTGAAGCAGTGATAGTTTATTAATTCAAACTTGACCACTAAGTAACAGATCGAGGTTCGAATCCCAGGCCCATGTCGAAGATTTTTTAAACTAATTTTTCCCCAGCTATTATTAAGTGTGATAGTTGACATAAAAATATAACATGAACTACGCAATACAAACTTGTAGTTTTTCACTTTTCATCATAATTGTAATGCCAGAAAAGTTTTATACGCAGTTTACCTTCTTACTCCAGAAATAGTAAATTATTCGGCAAACGTCAAAGTAAAAGAGATTTCATCACAAGTCTGAAATATAGAGTTGAATAAACAAGAGTATTAACCCAGTTCACACAGTGACTTCCTCCGAAACTGTGTCAGTATTACATCGATCATGTTATTGGCTAGAGTAGTTACTTAGTGCGAATATTAAAGTAACAAACAGTCATACCCTCTCATCATATACTGGTAGACTACCAGTTTAAAGGTGGTAGAATACTTCATGGTTCGGCTCTGGGATTAGCGTCACTATGAAAGAAGTGATAGATCTAATATAGTTCGATTGATGACACATTGTGTACCTCCTCAATCGAACTATATTAAGAATTGTGTACTACACAATTCTTAATTCGATGGAAGGAAGTGCTATCCAGCTTCCATATATGTATTTGTATGTTGCGCTCGTCGTTGTGTTCAGGAGTAGCAACGCAAGTTCTTTAAAGAATCGGTTACAGATATGGGCGAGAGTGAGTGAGAGTTTGCTATTTCCATCTTCTTAAAAAATCTATTTCTGTGATATAGCAATGACGGGTTTTTGTTTTTTAAAGTTCTTAAAGTTATAAAGCAGACAACCAATTAGATGCGTTTCAACTAAGTGCTCAACATTAGTAACGCATCTAATGACGCCCTATGTTAGGACTAAAATAGAATAAAAAAAACTTTACTTTGTAACAAACAATAATAAAAAAATAGTTCTTATAACGTCACATTAAGCTATTATATCCCTGTTTGGGGTGCAGATTTTTATAGCTTTTAACGATTCTTACCTAAATTAAGTTAAAGTTTACACAATATTACGCACTTATTCTAAATATGTTAAGTCGTCAATTATCAGTATGTTATAGACATCACTCGGAGATAGCTTTGTATTGAACATATAATTTATTAAACAAACAACCTTTCAAAAATGATCAATACTGTTGAACTTTACACAAGGACGGTAACCTACTTTGAATGCATTGCCTCACAGGGCTAAATCACAGTATTTATTTGTTTCTAGCCATTGGCACGCGGCTTCGTCCGATTTGAAATCTGCTGATGTTCTAATTTCATCTTTTTGTGGTTTCACGCGCGTTTAAAAGAATAAAACATTATATACGAGTACATTTATACGAAATTTAACTTTCAATAATTACAATAAAACAACATTTTTATTTACTAGATTAGGAACATTTTATAAGTTATTTTTTTGTGCGGAAACTTATTTTTTCTCTAAAATATAATAAATTATTTTATATTTTATAACATAAACCAAATTTGCGAAAGTTCCGTCAAATCCATCTAGTCAACAGCAAAAAAGTATAAAACTAGTTTTTTGTTATACTTTCACGATGTATGTATGAGTAAAGTTGTTATTTGATATTACAAAGTTCAAATTAACTAAACTGACTTAAGTATTTTCTAAGTGGAAAGAGTAAAGGCCCACTACGATTCAACTCATAAGTGAGAATTGGTCGACTTCATACACCTTGGAATACTTATGTTAATGTTAAAAAAACGTTGATTTTAGAACTCCGTGTACATGATTTGATGAGAACATGATTTGTGGAAGTTTCATTTCCTTACATTTAGTATAATGATGACTTTGGTTTTAATGCCATAACACATGAATATACCACCTTGAGGTGTTCTGACATAGTCCATAAAATAGAGGTCGATTTATGATCAACGAAGGCATATTTGTGATATTCCTTAAAATTGGTTTTGGATGTTCGAAGGTTGCCGTGATTTCTTAATATACTAGCTATATGTATATACATCTAAGTATGTAGATACCTGTTGCCTTATGTTATGCAAATCAGGTCAGCAAGCGATCTCATCTCCTTAATGTGTGCCATATTCACGCGACGGCGCCGGTGGTCAGCTTAGAGCCTCGTGCAAAAAGTGTTATTTGGCGTCCAGCGGAATGTTGGCGCCGGGCGTTGGTGCCAAGTAGTGAGCGGGAGCGAATATAATGTACTTATTCCAATAAAAGTATGTTTATTGCAAATTAAAAACAGCATTATGTATCTATTTTTTTGTATTTTGATGGAAAGATGAAAGTAGGTTTTCCAATAATTTAAGGGTAAAGAAAAAATAAACAAGTTGCTGTATTTTGCAAGCAAAATTTTAAAAATAGGAACACTTTGACCTCCTCTAGGTGTTTCTATTTCTAAAATTTTGATAGAAGATTACGCATTGACTTAAATACGTGATACTTTTTTGGGCGGTAGGTCAAAAAGTCAACATTGTGCTCTTAAAAATACTTTAATAAATACAGTTTTAATTACAAAACTCTCAAAATTTAAGCTGAATTTACTTACAAGTTCCATTGTTTATGTGTACATGAACTGTGATCTATAATTTCACTGCGAATTCCCGCCCGTATCACTATCTTTACAATATTTTTTCGTACACTGTTACGTCCGTCACTATTAATAATGGCGAATATCAACACTATTTTGGAAACACAACATGCCATTGAGGCCACATTCTTGAAGAAATTTTCTGAATTTGAGTCCAAGTTCAAAGCCGCGGAGCCTAAGAGCAGTACTACATTGAATCGCCTTCACGAGGAGTTCAACGAATTCAAGACCCATGTCTGGACACTGCTCAATTTTCTTCGGGAACAAGTAACAGAGCTCTCCAAGGCAGTGGATGTGACAGAGATGCGACATCGAAGAAAATTTCTCCTTGTGAGTGGTATTCCTGAAGAAACTGAAGATCTTCCAGTTTTTATAGCCAACCTTTTTAAGGAAAAGCTTGGTATATCTGACTTAGCAAGTACTCATCTAAAGGCTTGTCACCGTCTGGGCAGTGTGGCTGAGGGGAAATGCCGTACCATTTTGGTTCGCTTTGCCGATCTGTCGTATCGTGCTGCAGTCTGGAGAAAGAAGGCTGGATTCAAAGGTACACCTTTTGTCCTCGCAGAATTTCTTACACGCCAACGGCAGTCGCTATTCCTCTTTGCTCGCAAGAAACTTGGTATGAGGAACTGCTGGACTATGGGAGGAAATATTGTAGCCAAGCTTCCTGATGGCTCCAGACGCCGCATACATTCCGAACAGGACCTCGACGATATACAAGTAGACGACGACTTGCTTATGGACGAAATGCAGGCGAAGCGAAGCTCACCGACTCCAGCTGCTGCAGTTCACTCTGCACAGTACTTGAAGACGAAACGTACGGTTCGTAAGAAATAGGCTGTTATGTTGTTGTGCCCAGTTATATAAGACTATAATATTTGTACTTGTTTGTTTACACTTCATATAACATGATTACCCTCTCGATTCTCTTTTTTTAAATTCATAAATTTATCAACAATTTGTGGGTAGTTAACTTTGTGTATGTTTCACTTGTCTTTGTTTGTCAAATGAATTGTAATTGTCAATTTTAAATTTATTCCTCGTCAATGTCAAAATGATATTGTCTATGTGTTAACGTCTAACAAATCATTATTTTTGTTATGAGTCGAAATCCTGTGACGCCAGTGTCACTTGTCATGTATTAAACTTTGTCTTTTTAAACGTTCCGTTGCAGATAAATTGTATAATGTTTGCTATATTTTTTGTTAATTGCTAATTTCACTCGTAAAGTGTTATTAATTTTTGAAGTATATTCTTATAAGATGTTATCATATTTGACCTGTTATATTTAAAAGTGTATGTATATTTTATTTTCCCGGCGGGATAAGCAGAAAAACTGCTCTAGTAATTTATTACTAGAATCTTAAGGTGTTAATTTTTAATTTTTAGAATTATTTTCCTGTCTCTTTTGTACACACACATATATATAAATTAAGCTATTTTAAAGTATTATATATATTGTATAGTTATTTATTTGTATTGGTACATATTTATTAGTATGTCTGATGATGAGTCATTCTATTCTGCTTGTGACTCAAGCGTTTTATCGGAATTAAGTGATAGTTTTTTTGATGAACCTGATACTCTTCAAAAGACGTTACAATCCTCGCTTGATTCCTCCCATCTGTCTTTCAATGTCTGCCACTTAAACGCTCAAAGTATCCCTTCTCATTACTCTGAACTCCTTGATACCTTCTCTTCCACTTTAAATATTCATGCTATTCTAATTTCCGAGAGCTGGTTGAAACCAAGCCTTGCATCACTTTCGTATAGCCTTCCAGATTATAAACTGATACGAAATGATCGAACGGGTAAAGGCGGAGGTGGCGTGGCCATCTATCTTCGTAGTGATATTTCTTTTTCTATCATTTCCTCTTCTCCTTCATTATACTCTGCATCTTGCGAATATCTATTTTTAGAAGTTCTCGTTGGACCTGTCAAGGCTGCTCTGGGAGTCGTTTATTGCCCTCCTGCAACTGACTACTTCTCTAACTTTGAGCTAGCATTGGAATCACTGAGTTCACAATACACACATCATATAATCATGGGCGACTTTAATACTGATTTAGTAAACCACTCTTCACGTAGCACTAAACTGTTAAATATTATTGCATCTGTCAATTTCTCTATTCTCTCTACGTCACCAACTCACCATAATATTAATACTCCTGACAGTTTAATTGATCTTATTATAACTTCATCTCCTTCCCATGTTATTAAGCATGGCACAATATCAGCTCCTGGTTTTTCGAGACACGACTGTTTATACCTCTGTTACAAATTAAAACCTCCTAAATTAGTTCCACAGATTGTCTGGATGCGCTGCTTTGCGAACATGGATCTTGGTGCTCTTGCTAAGGATGCTAGTAATATTGATTTTTCTCCCGTAGTTGCTGCATCGACAATGGATGATAAAATATCTCTCTTAAATAATGCAATTTTGAAGCTGTACGACGCGCATGCCCCACTAAAAGCAATAAAATTAAAACGAGCGCCAGCTCCTTGGATTACACGTGGAGTTCGTATGGCCATGACACGACGTGACAGGTTTTTTAGGAAATTTAAGCGTGAGAGGAGTAATGAGAACTGGCAGCTTTATAAAACTGCTCGCAATCGCTGTAATCAAATGGTAAGAGCAGCTAAACGTACTTATTTTGCCGAACAATTATCCGATAGTTCTTCGGCAGAAGTATGGAAGTTCCTAAAGACATTGGGCGTTGGTAGGTGTCATACAAATTCTGTTCCAACTTCTTTTTCTCTCAATGACTTAAACATTCATTTTTCTGCTTCTTCTTCTCTTTGTTCTAAAATTAAGTCGGGATCCATCTTAGAAATCACTTCTATACCTCAACTTGATGTGCAAGAGTTCTTCTTTTCTCCAGTTACCGTGGATGAGACCACTAAAATTATTTCCTCTATTAAATCTAAAGCGGTCGGCTATGATGATGTCAGTAGATCTATGGTTGTTTCTATTCTACCACACTTACTTCATATTATTACTCACATCATCAATACTTCCTTATCTACGGGGGTTTTTCCTTCTATCTGGCGAAAGGCTTTTATCATCCCTCTTCCTAAAGTGCCTGACCCTCGTCATCTCAACAACTTCAGGCCCATTTCTATATTGCCTTTTCTATCTAAAATTCTTGAGGCCGCCGTGCACAAACAAGTCTCCTCTTTTATTTTTAACAATAATCTTCTGAGTCCTTTTCAATCCGGTTTTCGGCCAGGACACAGCACAACTACAGCTCTTCTCAAAGTTATTGAGGATATTCGAGACGGTATGGAAGACAAATTGGTCACGGTCCTTGTTCTTATCGATTTCTCAAATGCTTTTAATATGGTGAATCATGAAATACTTCTAACTGCCCTTCAATATTATAAATTCTCATCTACGGTGCTGGATTGGTTCTCATCTTACCTTCAGGGACGTCAGCAAGCTGTTAGAGTAGATCGAACGTTTTCTGACTGGTGCAATCTAACTAACGGCGTCCCTCAGGGTGGAATTTTATCTCCTCTACTCTTCTCTCTCTACATTAATTTTCTTACTTTTTCCCTCAGCTGCTCTTACCATTTGTATGCCGATGATCTCCAAATCTATACACAAGCTAAGGTTAATAATATTAATGATGCCGTGCGTATTGTTAATGCTAATCTTACGAACGTAAGCAATTGGTCTCATAGATATGGGATCACAGTTAATCCCTTAAAGTGCCAAGCCATTATCATCGGCAGTTCACGGCAGTTAGCGATGTTAGATTACAGTACCATCTCACCTGTTATGTTTGAGGGTTCTACTATACCGTTCTCTTCTTCTGTCAAAAACCTTGGCTTACATGTAGATTCTACTTTGAGCTGGACTATACACGTAAATGAAATATGTCGTTCCGTTTTTGCGAGGTTGCGCACTCTAAATCGTCTCCGAAACTTTCTTCCTATTAAAGTTAAAATCACTCTGATACAAGCTCTCATTCTACCCATTGTTGATTATGCTGATGTGTGTTGCACTGATTTAAACGAAGAACATCTCAACAAGCTCGAAAGACTAATTAATTACGCTATTCGATTTATCTTCTGTCTACGTAAATTTGATCACATTTCTTCTTATCGTCGCCAGCTTAAATGGCTTCCTATTCGTGAACGTAGACAGGTTAGATTACTTTCCACTCTTTTCTCTATTCTTTCTCAACCTTCCACTCCAGGGTATTTGAAGCAGAAATTTCAATACCTTTGTGATTCACATGAGCGTCATCTGCGTTCTTCTAACTCTCTCGTTTTAACGATTCCCTTTCATCGTTCCTGTTTTATGTCTAACTCATTCGCTATCCATGCTACTCGGCTCTGGAATGCCCTCCCAGATGTCCTACGTAATGCCTGCAGCCAACTGATTTTCAAAACGAGCGTCAAATCCTATTTTCTAGAAAATTTACACTAATTTATACTGTACTGATTATGTATGTATGTACAATTTTATATCAGTATTTATTCGTATATATATTTATATGTAATAAAAATATCGTATTATTTTTAATTCACATTACTTAAAGATTCATATTTATAATATTTATTTTCTATAATGACATAGTATCTATTATTTCTATTTATTATGTAATCATATACCGCCTTGCATGTTTTCTGCTTAACTCGATGGTTGACTGGTAGAGAATGCTTTTAGCATTAAGTCCGCCTTTTGTACCACATTTTAAGGTATAATAAAGTTTAAATAAATAAATAAATAAATAAATAAATAAATTCGAACCTAATCTTTATTTACCTCATTACAATATATAAAAGTGTTATGGCTTATATAAAAGTGTTATGACTTAAATTTTACGTATTGAAGGTTAAATCACAGTGTGTATTTATGTTTGATGTTATGTTTTCGTCACACCACTAAAAAGGGTGAAAAAAAAATTTTTAACAAAAAAATATCACCGACTTCCATGCCATTTTTTAGAAGTCACGTCTTTGAGTGCGTTAGGTGACTGATACTACGCATTTTAAGCTAAATACGGAACTGTCACGCTCCGTTGCATATTCTATTTAAATCAAAAGTCAAATATTTTAAACTTGCCTCTCAATCGAGGGTCCGAGGCTTGAATCCCAGGCACGCTTTTTTGTGGACAGAGTCATAGAAACCCTGTTCTGTATGCAGTTGCTTACAAATGTGCATGGGCGGCAGTAACAACTTACCATCAGGTGGACTGCATGCTCGTTTGCTACTTCATATTTATAAAAAAAAATGCTCAATATTCAATAACAAAATCTCTTTTTCCTAGGTCCGTTAACATGGAATGAATAATCACTATCACATAATTACAAAAAATCTGGAAATTATTACAACTATTCTGCCGTGGTCTTTACCAATGCAATTACTTATTCAAACGTCAACAACACGCCAGTACAAAAGACCTGCCTAACGATGTTTAAAGCCAAATTCACACGTGCAAACGACTAGCTATTTGTTATGCGCCCGGATTTGCGTAGGATTAGACACAAACAAGGACAAAATACTTCAAGGCATTTGCTAATGTGTCTACCGGCGTAATGTAGGCGCGTATTGGATTAATATAACCAGGAAAAAAATCTTTTCACCTGCGAACATGAAAAATTTCGGTCAAACAACCTCCTTTGACCGAACGCGAAAGGTTTTTTTGTACGCGTGTCTTATCTGTACCAAACAAACTCTACTGTACTGAGTACCAAACAAACTCTACTGTACTGAGTAGAGTTTGTTTGGTTGAACGCGCTAATCTCGGGAACTACTGGTACGAATTGATTTTTTTTCTGTGTTCAACAGTACATTTATTGAGGAAGGCTACAGGCTATGTAACATATATGTTTGTTTGTTCTTTCTTATGTACACAGCTAGTAGTAACATAAAAGTATTATAATGTATATGTTTTTGAAACGGTATGTTTACTCGCTTTGATTTGATACCCATAGCCATGGTAATGCGTTAAAACACTCATACATACATACATACATACAAACATTCATATATACATACATACAATCATTAACCTCCTTCTGTCATGGTCGGGCAATAAAAATTAATAATAAACCTAATGTAATTTTGCCCTTACCAATTATTTTAGAGAGAGTACCTATTTCTATAGAATTTACCTACAGGTAAACAGAACTTGGTAGTACAATAGTTTTTAATGTCGTTGTATTATTCTTAAACAAATATCATGTAAACAAGCCCTAATAGTTCTTTAATAGCTTTTTAATTGGAATCTTTTTATATTAATTTTCAAAGAACATAACAAATAAACTTAAACAACAATGAACAACAATGAAAATATTATTTTGTTTATTATAACAAAATATTTTATAAGGTTATTAAATTTGCTCCAGACGGCTGGAAATTATTCCGACTACGAATAAAAAGATTTGAATAATCGGTGTAATTACAACAGTGAGAAGTTTGATTAAATAATAAAGACTAAATATAAATGAATCTATAAAATGTATTCCGTTGGGACTAGAGAAATACAAAGTAACGTTTATACTATTATATTCCGTCCATCCATCAGCAATTTGAGGTCCACTGTTGGACATAGGCCTCCCCTAAACGGCGCCACTCCAACCGGTCCTGTGCCTTCTGTATACAACGGTTCCCCGCTGTCTTCTTCAGGTCATCGGTCCACCTGGTCGAGGGGCGACCTGAGCTCCTTTTGCCTATACGTGATCGCCACTCGTGGTGTGTGGACTGTTTTTCCCCATCGGTTATCGAGCAATGTGGCCGGCCCAATGCCACTTCAGCTTGCTAATTTTCAGATCTATGTCGGTAAGCTTAGTTCGCCTACGGATTTCATCGTTGCGAATCATGTCTCGTAGCGAAATTCCGAGCATAGCC
>DWNE01000519.1:0-28219 GCA_018249875.1 Cecropterus toxeus | reverse complement strand
CCTATGTACTACAAATATTCAACAATATTTTAAAACATGTATTGTATAAAAATATATTAAAATTTATTATTTATATATACTAAAGCTGTTATGGAGCTAAAAATTTGGCTTATTAGGCAAAATTGGTATGACACTATTGTATCTACTGTTCAATTCATTTGAACAATTATTATACCCATAGATAATTAATTTAATCTGTAAATATATATAAATATTGTTATGGGTCTGAAGCAGTGTTCGGAACCGTACGATAATTTCGTAGTATTGTACGATAGTACACTATAATCGCACGATAATTTTATATTGTTCGTTATGGGTGTAAAATTTTTGAGAATAACATTTTGTGTTGTTCATGATACACTTATTCAGAGATGAAGTTATTTTGGTCGACAAATATTTTAAGAAGACTTGGTTTTTAACTGTGAAACATTTTCAGTTGTCGTTTTTGGTCGCCAAATGTAAGATGAATAAAAAAAACGACGTCAGAAAATTCTGAGGGACCGACATAGTGTAGTTATAGTACTTGATAATAATCGATAATTTTGATGCAAAATATGATAATTTCACGCCTGTCGTCCGATAATTGCTTAGCTACATGTTGGGGACACGGGTTTGAAGTACGCCATGAGGTACCACGTATAACAACCAATGTTATTACTATTTTTCCCACTTTCAATACCCCTAATTTCTAATGAATCATTTAATTATGCATATGCCTCTATTTCCACTCCCCTTTTGTCATGTACATAGATACGACAACAAAAATGTATATTCAGATCCCCTAGAGGGGCAATGTCCCTGTAAAGGAGTCGCAGAGGGTCACGAAGGCTCAGAATAAACAGTTCCAACGTAAATCGCAAGGAAACAGTCGCATAACACCAAGTATAACAATAACAGCAAAAATACAGTTAATAATTGTTTATCTAATTACCATTCTTGTTCAGTTCAATGTTACCGTAATCCGATTATCAATAAATAATTTGGTTTAAAATCAGCCTTTTAATATTCAAATAAATTGCAGACTGCATAAATATAACATTTTATGAAATAAATAATTCAGGGAGTTCTTAAACATGCGACAATTTTCAAAAACCTAGTCATAGACAGGATTTACGATGAAAATCAAAAATATTACAAATTGATGATCACTGCAGGATTAAAATCCATTGTATAATATTCGAATAACTACCATTTTACTTTTTTACCCCTCTCCAGTTAGCAAATAGAAATTGTTGCCTTTAAGAGCATGAATTATGAAAGTTTCCATGACGCAGTCATTATACCAAAATAGGAATTAACATTTTAAAGATAATAACTCATTCATTACCTTCTACAATGTTCACCATTTTTGTTTTACCAAAACATTTACCTGTCCTCGGATGTTTCTAGAAATTGAGCATATACATCTCTAGTGCATTCTCCTTTCTCGTTAAATTTGTATTTGTAATAAGAACCATCTGCACATATCACTGGAATAAATAGAATATATTAATTATAAAAACAATAAAGTTATTCAAAAAAGGTTAAAGCACCACCTAGTTGCACCGATAACTGCTTCCCTAACGCATTTTTTTTCATGGAGTTTCAAATCACAACAATTTCATAGAAGTTTCATTTAAAAATATACATAACCAATAAACCTATTGCCTGAAAAACTCTAATAAATAAAATTTACTCAAACAAACATTTATTAATTATTTATTCATGTTCACGTAAACATCTCAAGACAGCACATGGAGTCAAAAGACACTTTATTTCGATGGAATTATAAAGCTGACTTACATAAGAGTATATCATAATATTCCTTAGCAATACTAACGCATTTGTGATCACCTATTGGTATATAGGCGACAGGAAATATATACTAGAAGGTGGAGTGTTTGCTTGTTGCGACTTTCATTTTTTTTATGAAATTGTTTTCGTTTAATAGAATTTGCACTAGCTAATAAATATATAGTGTCAACTAAGCACACTCTTTAAATCAGAATGCAGCAATGTCTCCACAGGTGAACCACTAGAGTTCTTCTATCACATGTACCCAATGAGACTCATCTACATGTATATAACCATAACCTTACCCTTTAAATCAGAATATAGTAATGCTTTATATTACTACTATAAAGTAGAAACATCATATGTAATGGTCATGTACTCAAATCACCAATTTTTACCACGATTATAAGAATATCAAATGGTCACCAAAATTCCATTTAATTGACCAATGTCTCTTACAAAGCTACATATGCAAGCATTTGAATGTTACACTTACCAATAATAGAACTCTTATCTACACCAAAGGCACAGATGCACGGTGGTCCATTCGGTATTGTAAACTTGCAGAAGCTCCAGTTACTTGAGAAATACTTTGGTAAGAAATTAACCGTTGACAAACTTGACTGCTTATTTAATTTCTCATCTTCAAGGCTGAACACATGTACGGTACCATGATCCGATGTGACACACAAGTTTGTGCTTGTGTGATTGAAGTTTATACAGTAGATTGTAGCCTGCAAATAAAATGGCTTTTTTAATCACACATTTTGTAAAAGATTTATAAAATGTTATTATGAAGTTTTTTGCCATGTTCAAAACTACAACAACTGGATATACTTATAAAATCTCTATCATACACATTAGTTTAGTGTTTTGATTTAATAATAAGGTAAAAGAATATTGATAAGGATAATATCTTTTGAATGATTGCTTACTACGTTTAAATACATTTAAAACATGATGTCCAAACTAACAACAATTATTTAATTTCTGAATTATATTTTAGTGTATGTGTCTTCATTAAAAATAATACATTAAGAAGTGCAATTTATTAATAACTTTTTCATAGTATAATCTTTGGCTCCAAATTTTAACATCATATTGAATTTACAATTTGTTAACGACTATATTACTGTGCAGCTTATCACTAAGAACCAGTGTCTTGACAAATACATTTATGCAAATATGACCTTAATAAGCCACCTTGTGTAAATATTACAATATCACTAACACATGGACCAATTGTACTTGTTATTTTTGTAAAACTATTTGACAAACTTCTTAATGTATATGTGTGTATGTGTATGTATGTATGTATGTATGTATGTGTGTGTGTGTGTTTGTGTGTGTGTGTGTGTTGTGATTAAATATAGTCACCATGTTTAAATAGTACAACATAGTGACCAGGTAAATAAGCTACATTCATGCAAAATATCATTTAAATCTAACCAGTGGTGCATGCGTGACTCAGTAACAGACACACACAATCTTCTTCCTATTTTTTATTCTTATTTATATATTAGACAAGCGATTTTATATACAATATAGATTATGCAATTATAAATTAATTAAACAAATAATCTTATTATAAGTAAATATATAAGAATCTAGTATTCTAGTTGAATATTAAAATAGATCAATGATAACTTTACCTGATGAGCACCTCTTCTCAATTCAGCTAACTTCTGTCCTGTATTTGTATCAAATACTCTGATAAGTGTTCCCTTAGTAGAGGCAGTGGCTAACCTTGTGCCTCCTACATTCAAGGCAAGGCAACTGAGTGGGGCCTCATGAGCCACTATAAGATGCCCCTCAGGTGCTGTGCTTGATCCTGCATGACTGCTTAATTCCACTAACTGCAAAGAATAATACACCAGAATTGTCATTAAAAACAAATGAATACAAATAGACTAGTAAATAATTTGATACTTTAAAATTATAATTTAAAAATATTCAGCTTTGCAATGTTATCCTTGTCAAATAAATTATTCCATTACTATTTTGAACTGACTTCAAACAGGAGGAGGTTCTCAATTAGTCTGTATTTTTTTTGTACACTTCTAATCACCATAATCTTTGTTAAAACAAATTAGTTATTAAACTTGTGGTATTCAATTAAATGTAATATGCATACATTACATATTATTATTATATAATAAATAGATATCTCGAGAAAACATCTTATAGTGAGCTAATCGCAATAGAATATTTTTAATTACAATCTATTATTGACAATGAAACCATAAAATCCTGCAGAGTATTGAATAGTTCTTACACAATACAAGTGCAATTAAATAAATATAAATGTTGGAGACAGTATGACTTAAATAGTCAAAATTTACAGTCAAATTTTACACATACATTTAAATACAATATAATTACCTGAACATGTCCAGTTTTGCGACTCGGGTAGGCCAATAAAGCATTATTGCTATTTGGACATACAACACACAAGCCACGTAGATTCTGGCATGTCTCAAATACATGCAACAACTGAGGCTGTGCAGTGAAAGTGTATACTTTTATTAGATTTTCTGAAAAAAAAATATGATTGCATGTAGAAATAAGGAAAAGAGTACAGTTACAGAATAATGAGTAATTTAAACTGATTCAGCTTCATTAAGAAATTCTTTGAGGATAAACAACAAATATATGAGAATTTTTACTTTCAAAACCAATGCTAAGCAATTGAGTCTACATAAATTTGCAAAATTTTATATGACATAAAAATTTATATGGAAGAGTGATAAATTCCTACAGATATCAAACCAGAAAAACGGGAATGATTTTACATTTATATTGTTGAATTTCCAGTTCTAAAAACAACTAATGTTCAAATGTGCTAATGTCTTTAATTTATACACACTGTCATATCATATCATAACTCAATAAAAGCATTACATTGGTGGAAAAACACAATCAAAATGAAACATTATATAAACAATAGCTTTTCATAAACTCAGACTGTTTTTTCAACAAATTTATCACTACAGATAACTGTACAGATAAGTATTTGGTAGTTACTTACCCAAAACAACTACTATACGATCCCTTCTCAGTTTAACAGCTTTCACAGGGCTGTTAAAATCGAGTGCTATTGCCGAATCTTTCTTCAAATCGTCCCATATTATAACTCTGTTTGGAGGATATACGGGCGTCTTGCCACCACCGACCAAAGCCATGTAGTTACATCGGAATAACATTTCCACGTATGAGAGACCTCCCTCAGCGAAATTTTGACGCTCCTTTTCCTTAAGCGGGTCGCTATTGAACACACGAAATCCATTTTCTGTCCCGCAAGCAAAGCAACCTGAAGAAACACGACAAAAAACATTCGACTATATAACAGTAAATGCTATCGCTGAAATCAGCGTTGTGTTACACTTATTTACAAGGTGACGTTACCTTGATCCTGATTAAAGCCCACATACAACAGCCCATTCGACGAACCAGTATCGTCAGATAAGTTCATCGTTGAATTTATTACAAATTTGTAATTTTCACAATATTAAAAATATTATTGACAAAGAAAATTTCCAAATAACCATAGTTCAGCTTGCGGCAATTTGACATTTGTTTGACATAATTTGACATGTATGAGTTGTGTAGATTGTAGTACATGAAGGTACTTTAAAGGCATAGACTATTTAATGGACAGATAATACATATTATTAATATTTTTTTATGTTATAATGAACAAATAAAAGATGAATGGAATGGAATACTGAACAAAAACTCATATAGGCGTTAAATTAAATATATGTCTTTACGAAATTTCCTTTGAAGCAGTTGGCTTTTTATTTAAATGTTTTGAATTTATTATGTGCATAGAATTAGAAATATATTTAAAAGCCAAAAGTTGCCATTTTAATGTTCAATCACTAAGATATTAGTACAAGTAATTAATCTGATAAGTCAGGAAGACAGGAATTAATAATTCAAGTTGTGACTTAAGCAACAGGAACAGAGTAAATTAAAAGTATGTAAAAAAGTTAATTATACCTACTCTGTTCACTAAGTTACGTCAAAATACATTAAATAAAACTACAAATCTTAATATAATCAGTACTTTATTAACTTTATTGCAATTAATGCAATTTTACAAATGAATTAAACAATGATTTAAGGTATATATTGGTATTTAATTATTATTTAGCTATAAAAGTTTACTTATATCTATAAAATACAACAAATTTTAATGTGTTCAGGGAATCTTTTTGATATTGATTTACATTTTTACATAAATACACCAGTAGACCACGAGTTATAAAGACTATTCAAGACTTTTGTTACAGTACACCAAGATAATCAGGCTATAAACAGTTACTCCATAATATTTCTTTATTTCTGTGATGGCTCATTTGCTGAACATATCTGAGATGATTTAAATCTTCAATTTATCCAAAGTTTATATTGTCATTTATTAAAATTATTTGAAATTCAATATGTATTGTATTATAATTGTTATAGAAATACACTTGCATTTAGTTGAATGGAATTCTACATGGTAATTATTTATGACAATGTGTAATGCAGGTGTTCATTTATTTACAATTGTTGGCAGGTGGCATAATGATATACTTACTATATCTAAATGACTCAAAGATAATTGCAAATTGTTACAGATTTTTTCACAAAAACAGGAATGGACAAAAATAGGAAATGTGTTCTTATAAATGTTAACATTTATAATCTAATAAAATTAATAGAATATTGTATTAAAACTAAAAAGACCAGCTTAAACCAATAAACAAAGTTTAAACTATTTGGGACACTGAGTCAATCTAGTTAGTTTTATACCAATATGTAAGACATAAGTTAATATATTTTATATTTTATTTATAGATATACGAGTTATATTACGAAAAATATACATTTAATTATTATGAACTGGCGACTTGTTTAAGTGGACCTTCCAAATATTGGGCTATGGCATTAATTTTCTCCTTTAGTATACCAAAGCCTACCGTTTCTTTTGCATACAGACACAACAATAGATTAGCGACTTGTGTTACAGCAATTTTGCCATTTTGGCAATCAACTAATATCAAATGTAATTTGTCTTCCTTAAACACATTTCTTCCATGTTTCTCGTACGCTGACCACACGTTACTAGCTATCGCTGCTGTGACTCTTGCGTCTTTATCGTTATATCCTGAGTACGCAAGAAGCGCTCCTTGGTGATTCAATAGTCTATAAAGAAAATAGATACAGAATAATGCCAAATGCCAATCATATTGTACATACAATTTTTATCCATTACAAAATGGTACTTACAGCGTATTTTCAACTCCTCCGGTATTTGCTTGGCTCAGAACTTGTGTCAAAGCTTTTGGTTTCAACATTGTGTTTTATTAATGTAATCAGGCTAAATTAAATTATTCCAGCTTTGAACTATTATTTTAGCAAAAGTATTTGTTTTCCTTTTTGATATTTTTGACAACCATCGAATATCGCATGACGCACGACATTGACATATAAGAATGTTAGTCACAGAATCTTCAGAGCGTTTTGATTTTGTAGGAATTAAATTAAAGGTGTTAAATAATAAACACATTTAATGATTTACATAACAATTACGATTTCATTGTCAAAAGGGATTCTAAATTATTTAACATTTACTAAATTCTAAATCACGGGTATTTTGGATTCATTATATCCATTATCCAATGGTAACCGTAATTCTACTCTGTCAATGAATGTCATGTCATCACAAATGTCAAACAGACGAGATTACATGAATTCGCTTTGAGGTTATATGTGTTAACTAAAAACGTGAGCTGTAGTGGCAGTGAAAATAAATTAGGATTTGATCATATAACCAATATGGTGCGGCATAATAATCAGTTACCGAATAATCTGACACAGTTACAGAATCTAATTAAGAGAGATCCAGATTCATACAAAGATGAATTTCGTCAGCAGCTCGCTCACTTTGAAACAACTCTTGACATTTTTAATCTCAACCCTACGCAGTATAATAAAAAATTAGACGAACAAGCTATGTTCCTGGCACAAGTTACGCAGTGTTATCAAAATGAAATGAAGACATTCCCACAAAAAATTGTAGAGGTCCTAAAAACACATAATTCGACACTACACAACGAAATGAGACTCTCTTTGTGCAAATGTTTGATTTTATTAAGAAATAAAAATTTCATAACGGCATTTGACTTGATGGAATTGTTTTTCTCGCTCATAAAATGCCAGGACAAGAATTTAAGGGAATATCTGAAGACACATATTATAACAGATATCAAAAACATGAATATGAAACACAAGGATATGAAACTCAATTCAACCCTCCAAAACTTCATTTATTCTATGTTGCGCGATTCTAATACAAAAATATCAAAATTAGCTATTGACGTACTGATTGAGTTGTATCACAAAAACATTTGGAATGACAATAAAACTGTGAACATAATAGCTGATGTAGGCTGCTTTAGCAAAATTACTAAAGTAATGGTAGCATCTCTGAAGTTTTTCCTGAGCAGAGATGAGGAAGAAAAGGCAGAGAACTCTGATAGTGATGACGATGTTGACCCGAGAGATACTATGATATCTAACAAGTTCAATAAAAAGACGAGAAAAAGAGAAAAAATGGTTGAAAAAGTTAAAAAGATAGCAAAGAAAAATAAAAAGAAGAAAGAAAAGGCACCTCTGTTTAATTTTTCAGCATTGCATTTAATTAACAATCCACAGGGATTTGCTGAAAAACTATTTAAACAGTTGGAATCATCAAATGAAAGATTTGAAGTGAAATTAATGTTACTAGATGTTATATCTAGATTGATAGGTTTACATAACCTTTTCTTGTTCAACTACTATCCATTCATTGCAAGATTATTAATGCCACATCAGAGAGAGGTCACTAGGATTTTACAATTTGCTGCTCAAGCTTCACATGAGTTGGTGCCACCTGAAATCATTGAACCAGTTATGAAAGCAATTGCTAATAATTTCATAACAGAAAGAAATTCAACAGATGTAATGGCAGTAGGACTTAATGCTGTCCGGGAAATCTGTGCCAGGTGTCCTCTAGCTATAGGAGAAGACCTTTTAAGAGATCTGGTGCAATACAAGACATATAAAGAAAAATCAGTAATGATGGCTGCCAGATCATTAATACAATTGTATAGACAGTCTATGCCTAATCTGTTGCACAAGAAAGACAGAGGTAGACCAACTGAGGCATCCACAGAAATAAAACCTAAGAAATATGGTGAAATGGATATCAAAGATCACATTCCAGGCTCAGAGGTACTATTAGATAAAGATGATAAAACATTGGACAATGAAAAGAAAAAGGGAAATAAAAAGAAAAACAAAAATGATGATTCTGAAGATGAATGGATAGATGTGGCATCCTCAGATTCAGAGATTAACATATCTGATAGTGACGAAAGTGAAGATGAAGCTGTTGATGAAGAAAGCGAAGCTGGTAGTGATGTTGAAAATGAAGAAGAGGATGATAGTCAAGATAAATCTAATGATGATAATGATGATGATGAGAAACAAGGAGAATCTACTCCCACTACTAAACCTGAAAAAAGAAAGATACTTAAAGCAAAGTCATCTAAGCTCACCAAAGAAGAAAAAGAGGAAAAAATTAAAGTTGCCAGAGAAGTTGCAATGGATAAAATATTTACAGATGAAGACTTCAAGCGTATAGAAGCAGCACAAATAAAAAAGGCCATAAGTGGAGTCAAACGGAAGAAAACTGTTGTTGAAGAAGAGGAGGAATCATCAGAGCTTGTTAAATTGTCAGATATTGAAAATATTCATAAGAAGAGAAAACATGACAAGAATGCCAGATTAGAAACAGTTCTTAAGGGTAGGGAGGAAAGGGACAAGTTTGGGTATAAGGATAGAAGAAAGAATCCTAATTGCTCTAAAACCAATAGAGAAAAAAGGAAAACTAAAACCTACCAGATGGTGAAACATAAAGCAAGAGGCAAAGTAAAGAGGTCATTCAAAGAGAAACAAATTGCATTCAGAAATTATTTGATAAAACAAAAGAAAATGCGATAGGATACTTATAAAACTTTAACAATGAGCCTATGTAAATTACATACCTACTCGTAATTTAATGTGGATTATAATAAAAAATATTCATACATTAATTTGTTTTCCTTGCACTTTTAAATTAAGTATTTTGAAGTTGAGATTGCTCTGATAGTCACATATTAAATGAACACTAATTATTATCACTGCTTTATGATGAAGTAATCATCGTGAGGAAACATGTACACATGTTTGTACACATACATGTTTCTAAAAAAAAGTTCTCATAGGTGTGTGAAATCTACCAATTCACACTTGGCTAGTGTGGTGGACTATGGTCTAAAACTTTCTCATTTACAGAGAAGACCTGTGCCCAGCAGTGGGACAATGATGGGTTGATGCTAAGTCATGCAGTTATTATTGTACACAAAAAAGGAAATAAACATGTTTAACTGTTACATATTATTTTATTCTTATATTAAATGTTGGACGGAATCACTTCCTGTAAATAGGCGTATAATTAAAGACATATAACTTTTATATAGCTTCTTCAATGCTCTGATCTGGAGATTCTGTCGAGCGTGGTGTTGCTTGTGGTTCCAACTGCAAATCATTTAGTTTCTGTTGCAGTTCTAAAACAAAGGTAAAATTAAATCAGCTTAAATTGGATAAATGAAAAAAAAAACAAAACAAATGGCTTAATTATTATTTAGCATATACCAAACATCAACTATTATGCAAGCCGAGTGAAATCGTTAGCGTGATTCAGAAAGGGATACAGCGCGATCTCGTTGTACCGCCGACTATTGTTTTCGTAACGCATTTTTGTTTTATCATGTTTCAAATCTCGATTCTACAGAAGTTTCACTTCAAAAATTACATGACTTTAACCAAGTTCGTCGCCAGCTAATGCCTCAGGTCCAAAAGAGTCCAGGATTAAGAAGTCAAATAATAAAAATTACGTATTGTCACTGTCACCCATAATCATTAAATTGTATCTTCGTTAAAATTAGCAATATTTTGTGATATAACATGGCTTTATAAAATATAACACGTATATTAATAATAATTAAATAGAATCAATAATTCTTACGGTCAAATTCAGGGTGAGAAGTTGCATACTGAAGCAGCAGTTTTAGAATCCGTTCCTCTGAGATCAGCCCTGACCTACCGCTGACAGCGCGAAGTAATTGTTGCCCGCTCGTTACGCCTAAAATTTATAAAATAATGAAATAATAGACAAGTTGAAATTTTAAAGGAAAATGGATTAAACATAAAATAACATTTTACTTTAGCTAGTTTAGTTATTCTTTAATTTTATTTAAATTAAAGAATAACTAAACTGAAAATTTTCATTTAAGCGGTTCCGAATAAAGATTTTGCATAATCATAGTTATATAGATGAATCCCTATTTTGGACCAGATGGACCGATTTCAATAATACTTTTTTTGCATTTGGTACTGTCGAGCGAAGGTTCTTATAAAAGAGAAAAATAAGAAAGTTGCGCGAAAAATAAAAAAAAAAAAACAACAACAAAATCTAATTTTATTGAATTTGATATAACTTTCAGTCTTACCGATTCGAATTCAAAATTCATAGTTAAGACATGACAGAGTCGATCGAGTCGGCTAATTTTCTTATAAAAATTATCTGTTGCCTATTTCTATATATGATTTTATAGAAATATTAACCCCAAAGTGACGGTTAATGAGAGATATAAATTCGTACGACCTACATTGGGTATCGTATGTTTTATTTGAAATAAGCATTTACCTGTATTGATGTCTCCCGCTTCCATCATCTTTTTAACGTCTATAAATCGTTTCACAAGTGTACTTTGTTCCTGGAGTGCTATGGTTTGTGTGCCTGTAAAAATATATAATACTTACATTGTGTCATGTACAATAAATAATAATGAGTCTTGTCTAAGAAAATATACAAAAAGCTATTTTTACCTTTATCAGGGTCACTTGATTTCGCAATACAACGAGCTGCTTCTTTTAGGGCTTCTAACGCCTTTTCATAGTTCTAAAAATAATATAGCTAACATAAAATTTCACATTGCAGAAGAGTGCATAAAATATTTTTGATGGGATACAACAATATTCTTGTAGATGTGTGATGTGAATATTCTTGTGGACTTGAAGATTGATTTAATGTCGTTCGATGGAGATTAATTAGTGTGTAGCCAGTCCGCGCGTCTCCGCAAATAGTCCGCGGTCATAAGCTACGCTAAAGATACGACCTCATAGATTGATTTAACGTTGTTCTATGGAGATAAATTACCTCATAATCATCGACCTCCATCTTAGCGCATTCGGCATAGAAAGCAGCTAGCTTGCCATGGGCCTTAGCCCGTGTGTAGAAGTGGAGTATATGGCGTGTGAGGTCAGGCCGCGTACGCCAGTCCGCGCGTCTCCGCAAGTAGTCCGCGGCCATGAGCTGCGCGGCGCGGTCGCGGGCCGCCGCCGCGAACGTCGCGATGCGGTCCGCGTCGCCTGACCGCATCAGCCATCGCATTGCACCCGCCTGGAAATGATAACACACTTTATGACTCTTTATAAGAATGATGTAGCAAAGGAGCATGCATTCAACCTGTTTTTTTATCAAATGAAGTAGCAAAGGAGCATGCAGTGCGTCTGATGGTAAGTGGCCACTGCCGAGATATCTTTAAGCAACTTTATATAGGTGTTCTATCTGAAGTCGACTAAGATGATAAATGCAAGTGAGCCGGCGATCCTTGACCAACGCCAGAACGATTTACGCTAGAATTGGATGCGCTGTTGGTACCTTCCCGGTCGGACTACACTCGTTCTATCACCTGATGGCAATTGGTCACTTCCGCACATCTGAGACACTTTATGTAGGACAGAGATTCCGTCCAAAGTCAAACGCACGTTGTTTTTCCTAGTAGCTCTACTTTGTTCAGTGCTTAATATTCCTACTACTTATTGACTTCTATATTACCTCCAAAGCTTATGAATTCATAATCAAATGAATTCGCTTATGTAATATTTTTAGTTTTAACCGACTTCCAATAAGCGGCGGTTTTATGTGCCTCTGTATATTTATATTTATATTTAAAACTAATACGTACCTTATCCCCCGCGTGTGCCAGTCGCTTAGCCGCCTGATGGTAAAGACCTCGAGCTCCAAGCACGTCGGCCAGACGTCGTAATAGTGCCGGTCGACCGCTTGTTCCCGCCGGCGCTGCAAGTCGCTCGCTCAATTCCTCTGTTAGTGGGTCCGCGCTTTCTTCTACTATGTCTAAAGCTTCTTCATACTGGAAGGTTTGCATGTACATTTTGTTATAATATTAGAAAACTTAGTTTCTACGTTAGCGGGTGTGTGTTTTTTTCATTATGTCTAGGGATTCTTAGTAGTGGAAGGTTTGCACGTACAGATGTAGTTTATAAATGGAATACCTCGATGGTTTGGTTAAGGTGGATAAACCCCTGGATTTTGGTTTCAAGGTCATAATTAATCAGAGATACTATTTGTCTCTCTGATTATGACATCGATAATAATGTGACTCGCAACAACGAATCATTATGGCTTGGTCCACAAAAGCAGCATTTATTATATGATCTGCGTTATGAACTCCTCACTTATAATTTCTTAGTGTAACTGTACACTACTTAATGATACAGCTTGAATATTAGGTTTAAAAAGGCAGTAACATATTTTATGTACAGTCTGAAATTCGTGATCAAAAGTGTCTTGCTCTTTCAGAATAAAAGCTTTAAAATTTTGAAGTCTAATTCAATTTCATACTATAGGTACATATTAGTTGTAGTGAAAATTGGATGATACCTTTCCAGCAGTGGCGAGCAGAGCAGCTGCATGCGAGTGATGTTCGGATTTCCGTAGATGAGTGGCAAGGGACTCGGCAAGTTCAGGGTCTATTTTGTCCCCAAGAGATTCCACCGCTGCTATCATCGCATTCGTATCACCCGAAGTAAAGGCTAATTTCAGAGCCATATGAGGCTTCTCTGGAATTATACTTTATACTTAAAGAAAAAATAGCAAAAGAATCTGGCAAATATTACGAGGAGCGATTGGCAAATGTGGCCATAAGGTGTAAGTAATATCAATAAACAAATACTTATAGGATTATTAAATCATAATATGAATATCGACAGTAGTTTTTTTACAAGTACCTATTTATTTAATGATTATTCATTACGATGTAAGTGCATTATAAGTTATTTAATGGATGAATTTTCATATGATACGTATACATTAATATTATATTACATTGTGTGCGAAAATATAGAGAACTATTGTGCTTATTAAAATGTATGTACATACATTCCACAATAAAGGAGATTTTAAGTTGTTTTATAATAAAATTTACGCGTAATAACTCTATAGAATAAAGACATATACCCGCTTTCTGATACAATGATATGGCTTGTTCATTTTGTCCAGCATTTTCGAGAATGGACGCCGCGTAAAGAGCATGTTTTGCGGACGCGGAACCAGCTCGCCACACCAAGTTCCAAGCGCTCGCCTCCGCCGCGACCCGTATGGCTGATGATATTGCCCCGCATTTTATGTACATCTGAAATATTTGTGTATCTTATGTGAGAAGACTTAAAACGAAACTTTGACTGACGGTTCAGATCTTTTGGTCTATCTGACGCATGTCGCAATACTAGCTGCAAGGTAGGAGAAAAGTGAACGGTACGAAAAGCAAGACAAACATGGCTGAATCTTAGTTTATTTTCAATTTATAAATTTAAATTTGTTAAAACAAACAAATAATTTTTAACAATAATAAAAGTTTTACTTGCATCGTGAATTCATAAAATCCACACAAATTACACATAAGTTTTTTAATAAGACTTAAACAGTCTACGAGCAAAAGTCAATTTGTGTGGATTATTTATCTATCATGTTTATGTATAAGAGGAGAATACCTTGACTATAGTTTCTGTGTCATTAGAGTTCATTTCCAAGTGCCGTGCCATTTGATACATAGATGAGGCGTTTTTTAGGCAAAGTTTCTCGGCTTCCTCCATTCTATCCATGTGGCATAACAATCTCGTTTGTTCCCCGAAGTCGTTGGCACGACTGTAAGCTTCCAGGGCTCCATCTAAATCTCCAATACTCTCGAGATAGTGACCCCACCACATGATGAGACTGTCATTATTCGAGGTTGCTACGTATTGAGCCAAATCCGGAGCTTGGCCTTGAGTTATAAGCATTCTAGGAACATGAGGGACTAATGTACCAGCGCTTTCAAATAATTTTAATGCAGCTCCGCTTTCACCGTTAACCCATAGAATTTTAGCGAGTTTATGTTGAGCACTTTTCACAAGAAGCACGTTCTCTCCTTCGTTGTTACCGTCAATGATTTGACGAAAGCCACCCTCTTTAGCTGATAAGAGACGTGTAATTAAGTCTGGTCTATTGGCTTCCTTGAACAAGTTTTCGGCTTCTTCCAACATACCTAAATTAACCGCGAGCACGCCTACTTTGCAAGTATCACTCATGTTATCCTCTTCCAGGACTTTGCGCATCATAAGTGCTCCTTTAATATTACCCATTTTTCCCAGACATACTGCACCTACGTCTGCGCGTTTGCAGGAAACACAAACCTTGGCTAAGCTATTCCAAATTACTGAACTTTTATTGCTGACTAAATTCGTTCCCGCTATGACGGCCTTTTCTAAATTTCCCGTGGTCATATAATAAAGAAAATTCAAAACCTGGCGTAAGCGACCAGTATCATACTCAGTATTGTCATCAAATTCCTGAATCAATATTTTCTTTATATTTTGCTGGGATAAAGTAACGACGTAAGGTGTGAACAATGAGCAGAGCAAAAAATTTGAGGTAAAATATTCTTCTGTCGACGAACACCAATTTTTATACTCGTAAAGTTTGCTTTCATAACAAAACAATAAATGAATAAGATCGAAATCAGCGGAGCGCATATGCACTGCGACTAGCCTTGGGTCATTCGCATCCCACAAAATAGCTATGGGCACACTTTGGTACGGCGGTGAATTCGTATCTGATAGCAATGTATCTGTTATGATATCATTAGCAACATCCCACAAATAAAGCTTGGGATCCGGCGCGAGCCCAGCATTTGCAATACTTAGACAAATATACAGCCCTGAACAGTTTGTTGACGCTCTCATAATTTCGCCAAAGTCTTCAAACATCTGATAGCAATTCTTTGCTGGGTATGGCATCCTGAGACCTTTTTTAGTAATCTCAACTAATTTTAGAGTACCGTCAATTGTTGCGACAACAACGTATTTATTAGTGTTAGTTATGACGATAGGTTCCCCCTCACTTTCCGTGCTTGGTAGAATACCCAACTTATTACCAGTAACTGTATAACATTCTATGTGAGGGCTGCAAACACCTACCAAAATATCCCCATGTATTATTAGTACATCGGTTTTAAACGGAAAAGCGCGCAATAGTGTAAATTTTATGTCATTATCCTTGCCGCGCATCCAGATCTAAAAAAAATCATTAAAATAATAAGTTCAGGCTATTGATCTGAGGAATGTACTGCTTCTACTTTTTAATAACTATTTATACTATCATATTCTGATCTGAAGGTATGATTAGACAGTCTCACTAAAACATTAAATGATTCTTATATGTCTGAGAATTTCTTGCAATATTGCTATCTGACAAATCAGCTCCTGTGCAATATTTTTTGGGGACAACTGCAAAAACTAGACTAATATTATTTTTCTATTCAGAATCATATATTGGTATCCATGATTTTTGTGGCTACAAGCAAGGAGATCTGATAATCTCAGTGGTATCAACATAAATGCAAATGGATTAACGTAGTAAAATTCTTATATTTGCTCACCTGAACTTCTTTTCCATCTCCTATGGCTACATAATTGTCTTTAAATGCAAAACACTTTATTGTTTTTGTTGTGTTAATTGTGGATGTGATGTTGTCTTTGCCTGTAACAGCTAATTCATATGCAGACTTTTGAACCATATGTATATTGGGAGAGTATCCCCAACAAACATGATGTTCACGGAGAATGAATGCATTTGTTATGCAATTTACGTGAAGAAGAGGATTCATTAATCCTTCAGAGCCCCAGCTCACTTCCTTCACTGTTCCTTTAACAGAAGTACTGCTTATTAATTTCCAGTTATTTCTATGATCACGCCGCCACAGATACAGATTCCCTTGTGCGGTTCCACAGCACAACGTATCACTTAAATTACAGTAACTGATGCTTGAGAAAGTATCTCCCTGTGCTATCTCCTCGTTTTCATTGGGTAACACATCATTGTCGCCCGTTTCACTATCCCAGACTCTAATTATATTATCGCCAGTAATAACAGCTACACAGGAATTGCCAGCAAGGACAATACATTGACCATTTCTTGTAGTCATCCTAACATGGGTGTCTGTGGTCAAGGAACCATCATCTGATATTACAAATCGTGATAAACTCAATGCACCTCCAGATTCCCATGCAACTAAAAGATAAATATTGCTTATGATGCTCATAAATATTATAACTCCTGGAGCATTGAGGACTTCTGAGCAAGTTCCACTGTGATCAATGTATAATATGACTCCATTATCTTGAGCAGCATAACAGGCATGATTGTCAGGTTGCATGCCCTCTCTCATTCTTGCTGTTGTCCGAGGCCTCCATGCTGCTAAGGCATCAAGAGCATTCTCATCACCTGCAACTGCTGCCCGAGCTAGACCTCTAATTGAGGCCTCTGTACTTGGATGTGGTGAGCAAAACATGACGTGAGTTATAACATCACTTAACTGATGATGAAATGCTGTGAGTGGGGCGCCTGAGCTTGATTGCCAGCCAGATACTGAACCGGTGGCATCTGTAGCAATCAATCTACCACCTCCAAGGCTGAAGTTCACTGTAGTCAGTGCAGCATTGTGAGGAGCTTCCAAGCGAGCCCAAGAGTACTCTAGCCAAATATAAAGCTCTCCACCATCCCAACCTGCCACTAGGAACTTTCGTGTTGGATGCCATGCTAGGGCCGTTACCTGATTTGCCAACAGGATAGGCCAGTCACAACCCTCCAATGCTAGCCCCTGTAACAGAACTATTTATTGAAGTATTTCTGCAATATTACTTTTAAACAATTTTTTCCTAACTTTCCTAATATGGAAATTATCTCCTAAATATTAAGCTTGAATATTATTGAAGAAATGGCGTGATACCAGCATAAGTTTTCAAATACTATAAAAATTGTATAATTTAGACTACTTTTGAAGAAAGAAAAAATATTTTTTTATTCTATTACTCCATCCAAAGATGCACTAGAGTTACTTAAACTTTTATGAATTGCAGGTAGTACCTTTAGTGTACCTTTAGTACTGATTATGTTATTGATCTTATGGCAGTGGCATGGTTTTGGCAAAAAAATAAAATACAATTTGTGTCACACCAGTCACAATAAATTTCTGTCTCACAGCTGAGCATGCGAGTTCTCTCACTTCGAATTTAGCAGATAATCCATCACAATGTTCAAGTGCGATTGGTAGACTTTATAGACGTAGATTTATTTATTAATTTAAACAACAATCTCAGTGAGAATGCACGTTACAAATATTAAGCAATCACTATATAATTTTCAGTCTATGACTCTATGTCAGCATATATATTATTTTTAATTTAATTGGAAGAGTACTTACGTTTTCTTGAAATATTGTAACAAAACCGCCCTTTTCTTGATTATACGAACCTACAGCTAAGAGAGGCAATGATGGATGCCATGATCCGACTGTTGATATTACGTTATTATCGATAAAATTTAATTTTGTGTCAATATACAACGTCATTTTAAATAAATTCTTATTGCGGATGCAATTGAATTTTCTCTCCTTCCATTGTTTTAATTCCATCATAAACAGTTTCTATGGAAACCCTACATCTTTTTTCTAGTGTCTGAGCTTTGGATTCTGCTTTTTCAGCCAGATTTTTTTCTAAATTATTGTCATAACTTGAAAAGTTACATTTCACTTTTCATAAGTAAACTGAATTTAGGCGTTTTTAATGAACAATAAAGGAACATTTAATGTATATGCATTTAGCCATAAAATTCATTATTAGCCATATTATTCTATACCTTAAAATGTTACTTAAGTGTTAATTTAAATAAGCTAATAGAATCATCAGGCTAGTTGACTCGAAAAAAAAATAATATACAACATACAATTTTATGAAATTCTTCGCCTGTATAATCAAAATTATGGATATGAATTAATAAAGAGGGAGAATGGTTGTAGAAAGTTACTTAATTTTTATTACTATTATTGAAAGTAATGATGTGCCGGATATCCGTATACCGTATTCGCAGATATTCGAGGCATTGTTCGTATCTATGACATTTTAGGTGGATCACAAACGAATCTTTTATACCTATTTTTAGATTAGTATCATTTATAAACACTAAATGTACATAAACGATTAAGTAACATTGAAAATGTATTAAATTACATATTGTTCATTAAAATTACATAATAAGCTTGTTTATACTGAAAAATAAAATATTTCAACATTGTATATCAGTTCTATAATGAAAATGTACTTTGCAATGATAGGGAAAAACGTAAACAGTGATTGTTTGAGGAAACATAATAATCTACGCGATTACTAGGTTTATGCCACTGTAGGTATGTAATGTACTATGTACTCGTAAGAAACTTGTCAATAAAGCAACTGCCACGTCAAAGATACACACCATATATACAAATGTACTCTGTGATGTGAAGTATAATAAGAATGTTGAGGTCCTTATCCACATCCGTATTCGTGGATCTAGGCACTTGTAATCCGTATTCGTACGCGTATTCGTGAATCTGTTAATTTACCGATCCGGCACATCTCTAATTCAAACATCGAAAAAATATTTTTCTGATATTAAAAATATTTTTGACCTATTAAAGTAGCAAGCAAAAGTCTACCTATGAAAGATATTACATAGGTCGGTAAATTATTAAGACGTGCTATAAATTCTGTGCATATTGAATAATTATAATAAATTATTTCATTTTAATAGAATATTCCTATATATCAACCTTTATGATTTTTCTTTATATCCTAACGACATCATGGCACAAAAAGTTAAAGACCATCATGGATGACGCAGAACTTATGAGGCTTAAAAAACTAATTTAATATCAAAATGGAACATCCAATTATTCGATTTTTTTTATGAAATTACTAAAGTATCTTAAGCAATTCAGGGAGCTATTTTAATGAAGCGCGTAGTTTATTACTTTAAGTATCAAACTACTTAAAGTAATAAACTACGCGCTTCATTAAAATAGCTCCCTGAATCCACAACCTCTATATTGAAGATAGGGTCTTAGAGCAAATAAAAAGAATCCAAGTCATGCACGTCAATATTTTTGAGGAGTTGAACATAAGCCACAGAGTAAAATTAAAAACTAAAATAAATTTATACAATACGTTGCCTGTGACTTCTGTAAATTGGGGACGCTTATTTTTGCACTTTGTTTAATTTGTAGAGAGAATATATATTAATACTAAAAATGTGGTATCTCATATCTAAAACCGATTCTAGAGTGATATATGTTTTACCAGGAAAGGACATAGTAATCGGCAGAAGTGCAGATGAACAACATTGTAATTTTGCGGTGCCCGAGGATCCTTCACTTAGTAGGAAACATGCTACATTGTCCACCGAAGATAATAAGTTATATCTCCAAGATGTAGGTTCAAAGTATGGTACTTTTATTAACAATTCTGATAAATTGGAGTGTAACCAAAAATTGATTTTGAATGTGAACGATATTATCAAGTTTGGGAAATTGAACTGTGAATGGACGGTGCAAAAAGCTGATTTTGTTACTTGTGCTTCGACTCTCAAAGGTGAAAATATACAAAACTTAAAGTACATTCTAAACAAAGTGGGAGGAGTGTTCAAACATGAATGGGCTGATTCTTGTACATATTTAACAATGCCAGCAATAACTTTAACAATCAAAGTGGTTTTGGCTTTGGTGCAAGGATCCTATATAGTTACAACTGACTATTGGTCCAAATGCTTTGAAGCTGTATCAAAGAGTATAAAATTACCTGATCCTGCCAACTATATTCCTCAAATTGTTGAATCAACACTCAATAAGGAGACTGTATCCTTTCTTCCGGATAATGTGAGAAAAACATTATTTTCTGGCAAACAAATGATATTCTTTTCGAAAAGACAACTTGAAATGTACAGGATGGTTGTGGAAAAAAGTTCTGCAACTGCCTTATTATTGAGTGAAATAAATATGTCAAAATCAATGCTTTGTGATAACAATGTAATTGTTATTCAATATAATGCCACCCAACCTAGTCAGGAGTTTAGTCTGGAGTCACAAAAGGAGCAAATCAAGGATATTGTTAACTTCCTTAAGAGTAAAGGCAAAAGAGTGGTGGCTGATGCTGAGATAGGATTAGCTATCTTATATTGTTCTACAGCAAAATATTGTAACCCTAATTTTAATTTCACCATGGAGCTAATGAAGCAGCCTAACAGTCAAGCGGGTAAACTAAATAACATATTGGCACAAGAGTCCCAAAACCAATCACAGGGAATATTATATCAAAAGAATATTAAGATAGATGAAAGTTTGATTGGTAAAGAAAACTCTCAAAATGAAGGTGGCAATGATGAATTAGTAATTGGCAAAAGAAAACACAGTGATGACGAAATAACTACAAACAAAAAGAAAGCTGTTGAAACTGTGACCTTAGGTCTAAATAATGGAGGGAAAAGGTCAGCTGATCATCTCGAAGATCAAAAAATGAATCCTTCAAAGAAAATGGCTACAAATCCTTCTGATAATGACTCATTCAATTTCATTCAAAGCACTAATAAAAATATGGAAAATACTAATAAGCAGTTAAATTTCCTGAAACCAATAAAAAGGAAAGTAGCACAAAATGATGATGAAGATGGTTTATTCAATTTTGTAAACAAAAAAGCAGCTACTGAAAAAAATACTGATTTCAGTAGCAACCTAGATACCCATGAAGATGAGGATAATGATGTTAAAATTGTAAATAGAACAGCATCTATTGTTAATGATAAAATAGATTTAACTGCCTTGAGGGGGTCCAAACTTTCAGAATTATCAGAACAAAATTCCAATATGCAGATTGGCAAGGCATGGAAAATTATTAAAACTGAAGCAAATGATGATGAATTTGGTTCAATAGTGCTAGAAGTACGAAATGATTTAGTTGTAAAGAGAGAACCAATTACACCAATAAAAGAAGAGCCTGATAAAAGTACATTGAAGAATTTCAAGAAATTCAAAAAAGTTTGGCCCTTGAAGATTCAGGCTTCTATGTCAAGACTTTCGTTAGGTGTTGTTTAATTTTGAATTATCTTTTATTTTTATGTTATCAAAAATATTATTATTATTAAGTTGCCAATGTATGTTAGTGCTTATGGTATAAATGAAAGCCGAGATACATTATGTTATACTGATTTATATAAAAATAAATGACATTAACAAATTAACATTTTATTCATTGCCATCATTATCCATCACACTTTCATCATTTTCAACTACCTCTTTTGTATCTTCCTCCTTGTCACTGAAACAAAAAGTGATAATCAATTAATTGGTTTATTTTGTTACTCATATACTTCAAAATACCATGTTATAAGATGCATTCGTAAAGTGTGTCTATCTATTCTTAATATTATAAAGCTGACGAGTTTGTCTGATTGAACGCACTAATCTCAGGAACCACTGGATTGCATTGAAAAAAAACTGTTTGTGATGAATAATACATTTATTGAGGAGGGCCATTGGTTATATAACATCATGCTACATTTGTTTGTTTTTCTTATGTAGTAATGGGTGAAACTGCTGGGGACTGCTAGTCATTATTAAATTACATTTCTATGAAACTTTCTAGAAGTACTAAAGTTCATATGAAAGATTCAGTTCATGCACTTCACATATTAATTGACATAAACACACGATAATGGTTTCTATGATCATACCTGTCACCTCCCCGTTTTCCAGGTTTCCTGAGCAGCACAGTACCATCTGGAGCAACCAAGACCCTGCTGCCAGGAATTGTTGAAAGTTCATCTTCATATTCCACAAAGTGTTTTGGTTTGCTCTTATTTAATTTAGGGGGCGACACTGTGTTAGATGGTCCTAGAAATTGATTTTGCTTATTATTTACCAAATCATTATTATTATTTTTCTCTAAGTAGTAGAATATTTCTTAATGGTAGTCACATCATCACATATTTTTAGTCTCAGGGCTGATTTGTGGACCAAAAATATATGTCAAGGAATAGCAAGCAGTAGGTGTTCTAATAGTTTGTCAGAGGAGAAACATTGTAGACATTTTATGTGCATTAACCATCTAACAGTAGATAACTTGCATTTAGCCATAGTCAACCCATTATTGCCCCACTGCTGGGCACGAGTCTTCTCTCAGAAAAAGAGTTTTAGGCCATAGTCAACTGTGCTGGCCAAGTGCAAATTGGTAGACTTCACACACCTTTAAGAACTCTTTTTTTTTAGCGAACTCAGATTGCAGGTTTCCTTACAATGTTTTTCTTCGCCATAAAGCTGAGATAATTAAATTCTAATATGCACATCATTTTAGAAAAATCAGTGGTGTGTGTCTGGGATTTGAAAGCATTTAACCATTTGCTCTTATTTATTTATACTTATAATAAATTTGTATTATAGGATAAAAAATGCCAAATAACTTACGCAAAGTAATATACAAAGGCAGGGATAATGACAGTGGCAATTTCATGGAAATTGATCTGATATTAGCTTCGCCTCCTGGATACTTGTTGTTTAATTGGTGTATAAAGCTTATTACATTTTCTTTTATCTTATTATGTGGCATGCCTGTATGTCCTACCAAAAAAGTAGATGTGTCTCCTTCACTCAGTCTCAACATAGCAGTACGAAGACCAATTCCAATATCTTTCTTTATGTCACCCTTTTCATTAATTTTAACAGGGATAAGCATGTTGTGTTTTTTGAAAAACATCTTGCCGAGTAAATGAGACACATGGTTTAAGACCCTGTTGTCCACCATGATGAAGTCATGTTGAGTTAGCAGCCTGCGTTTTAATTCAAACTGATCATATTCTACTCTTAATTGTCTCATGGGCAATACTGTTTTCACCTGTAATGAAAGAAATTTATATTAATGCTACTTGTTAAAATAAATCATATATGTATACCATACCCAAAGAGTAAAAACAGAACCCTATCACTAACTCCAGTGCCATCTATCTGTCACCAGGCTGTATCTCATGAATCCTAATAGCTAGACAGTTGAAATTTTACAAATGTTTTTTTATATATATAAGAATGAAGTAACAAACAGCATGCAGCCCACATGATGGTAAGTGTTTACTGCCACCCATGGACGCCTGTGAGCAACTTCATATAGAACAGGGGTTCTATCCCATTCCATGTCGCCTCTTATATAAGTGAGCCGGCAACCACACCCTTCCACCGAAACATACAAACTGCTTCACGTTAGAAATAGGTGTATTTCCGTTGCTGCTATACCAACAAACACTAAAAACAGAATAAAAGAAATATTTAAGTGGCGCTCTCATACAACAAACACGTTTTTTTTTGTTATTTTTATATATAATGTTACAGAATCCTTCATGCGCGATTCTGACTCACACTTGACCAGTTTTAATTGTTATTTCAAGGTTAATATGACATTTTAGTCCCACAATCAAGGATCCAGTTAATATCCTTATCCTCGACCTGCAATTTTCAATAGGGTGCATTTCTGGTTTAGTAAATAGAATCTAACCAAAGTTTAGGATTTTGCCAAGGTTTAGTTTTGGCCAGTAACATAATATTTATAAGCTGTTAGGTCAAATTTAGCTATACTTGGGTTTTTGCAATATAAAAATATTTTTGAATTATGCTATTATATACTTGCCTCAGTAACACCAGCATTTTTTAGTACTTCTTCCCAGTGTTCAATAGATGGTTCATGATCAATTTTCTTGCCTTTTCGTAAATCTGGCGTAATTAAACAAACCTCACCTGAAGATGCCACAGTGCTGTGAGGTAAAACACTGTAAAGAAAAATAAAGAAATGAAATGAACAAAGGATAATTTTAGATTTAGGACAAATTCAACATAATGATGAAAAACACGCTTTCTACACACACACAAAATCACTAATTAAATACAGTATTGACAAGTTAGTAGTATGTACTTTGAAAAAATATGTAGTATACTGTGATAAAGTCCACAAAAAACGAATTAAAGTAATAACAGTAAACAAATGGGCTATTATAAAAGGAAATGAAAAATGAGTACAATCATGATCCTTACAACTTAATGTTTCCTCTTGTGTTTTGTATCTTAATACATCTTATTTCTAAGAAAATAGATGTCTCATCTCCAAATATAATATTTTTCTTATTTTGATGAGCCACTAATTTGTCTAAAGCTTGCAGGCTCATCTCCACTACATTATCTGTTACGAATTTGGAAGGCATAATGTATTTAACTTTTTTCTTTGCTTCTGTTTTAATTTCAATATCTTTTGCTTCATTTTCCAGTATAACTGCTGCAGGCACTGTCGTTTTCAACTTTTTCTTTTTAATTATGTTGGACTTATTTTTCTTTGCGACTTTTTTAGGTTTATCTGTATTAGGTTTTAGTGACACCATTTTTCTTGTATTACCTAGTTTTGCAAAATAAAAATATTTTATTTTAAAGTTCCACTTAGGTTAGAATAAAGTCAAAATGACATCTAAAATAACAATGTGAAATAGGTTATGATTGTAGACAAATATTATTTTTTTGGCGGTGGATTATTTTTTTTTGGCTTAATTTCTTTAGGTTCCATTTGGAATGATTTTAAGTTTTTATAACGTATAATTATTATTATTAGTTTGATGAACACAATTTATTAATAAAATTTATCCTGTCTAAAATTCCATCCCCGCCAAAGCTGAATATCAGGCAAAGATAACTTAAAACATCAGCCTCAACATTTTAAAATGATTAACTTCAGTACTATGATAAATCCTTAGATAATATTCTATATCTTAATTCATAGTCCCAACGTATTGTTTAAATAAGAATAAGTAAGTTATTGACATTTAGCATAAAGATGCTGATTTATGGCTACATTTAAACGGCGGATGTTGGCACGAATGATGCTCGCGACCCGGATATTTTACGGCACACAGCCATAATACAAGATTTGTTTAATACATAAAATGTATGAGGACAAAGGTCTTTCATTAATACACACAAGACACCTTCATGGGCATCGCCTAGGTGAATAATAAAATAGATTTAATCGTATGATAGAGTTTCGTATTGTGGTGAAGACTCTACCGTTATAATTACTAGGACTGGTCTTAGTTTTATATTTTTTTCTTGATACGTGTATTTTTGGTAATAGCTAACAACTATGCAGTCTAGCTGTCATCGTAAATACCAACTGACGGCCGCTAATTAATAAAGTAAGTGCTCTACTTTATTTAGTATCTCAGGAGAGGCAGTTGTGCATCACCTTAGATATTAAAAGATCAGAAAGAAGACAAAAACTATATACATTGGAATTTTACAATTTGGCGCCGCGAAGTCAGTTGCCTCTCATCCTCTTGAAATCCTCTTGAAATGCAAAAATCATTGCTTCATATCACAACACCCTCCACTAGGTCATCGTCTGGCGACGCCCTTGGACACTTGAAATCAATCCTAATTAGGAAAGTTCTTTCTAAGATGGACCACCGATCTTTTCTACGAGAATACAGTGTTTCTTTCATGCAAAGTCTTTCAAAAATCCGGCAAAGGGAACATTGTAGCATTTACCAATAGAGTTATAAGACAGAAAGTTGAACCACAAAGGGTTTTGCCATATTTATATATTTTTTTAGCTAAAAAATGATGTAACTAAGTATTCAACGGACAGACTCGCTACTCCCCACTAACAATAGAATTATGGACCGATACAGTAAACTCGTAAGCATTACTTATTTACCGTTTTTTGTAAGTATTTTTGTTGACATGATTTGTCTATTGGTCTATTAAGTAAAAGTTCGTGATAAACATCAGATCGAAAAGTTGGCTATGCCTTCTAGAAAAACATTGAAGTTAGTTTAGCTTGGTAATCAGTTAGGCAAGTTATTTAGGTATTTGATCCTACAATACGTAGGACAAGACACACAAATGAGGTCACTCGATTTATTACACGTGAAGGTAACACGATTATAAGGAAATTTTATATTATTTTCCTATGATGATAAAAAAAAGCTTTATTTTATGATTAAGTGTATACTCATTGGTACAATTATGTCTAGATTTCTTATATTATAGAATCAGCAAGTCATAACAGCTACTGCCACGACAAGCTCATATAGGATTAGAGTCGAACAGGACAGGTCACCCACTGATGCGTTGCGATGCCTAAAGGCTAAGCTACAATATCCCGTATAAGTCTCTCTCTTACCAATTTTCATACTTTATAAACCAGAATACATCAGCGCTTAACACTAAACACTACACTAACACTTTCTGTAATAAGGGCTGAAATAGTCCTGTAGATCGGTAGTCCCATTTAAATAAGGTGGTACGCTGGTACGGTTAAAAATACATACATTGGTATATTGCTCGGAAGGTAATTTAGGTATATATTTGTAATACGCAAGTTATTTTAAAAACTCTGGGGATAAACCGTAGAACTCAAACTTGGACTCTCATCTAGTACTCTGATCTAACGTAGTAAATTTACATATACGTAGGTATTATGTATCAATTTCGTAGTCTCGGGAGCAGCCTAGAATTTCGGTATATCTTTAATAAACTAAAAGGGAGCTTACGGGATTACGGACAGCAAAAGGGGGAGTTCGAACCGCCCTTCACCGGGACCCCGGGAAAGACGGTGGTATGTCGCATACCGTTGTGAGATTCGGAAAGAGTGGCATGAGTATAATTTTACCAGGCAGTATTCGACAGATGACATTCAGACCACTCCATGAGACGATTCTAATGATATGTCATATATCACAATCCGTCAAGCCGTTTGGCCTGTAGCGCTGTGCCAAAGAAATGGACATACAAACAAACATACATACATACATACGCTCGAAAAACATTATCCTTCTTCTGACGCAGCCGGGTATGGATTCATGGATGAATCTTCTAATAAGTAAGATTTTACTACTAATGTTGAGAAAATAAAAGAATAACGTGTAATTAGTGGGTGAGAAACTATATTTATATTTTGCTCTAAACACAGCCAGCTCAGGATAAAAGACAAAAGGTTTCCCACATTTTCTAATTAAATCGAACGTTGGCTGGTTGAACGCGGCTCGTTTGCTCTTTAGTAATTCAATAAGAAAAATGTAGGTACCTACTATCAAAGAGTTTCTGACCGATAAAATTGTTTGTTTATAATTTCAAAT